>JAPUBX010003991.1:333457-488428 GCA_028672205.1 Proteocephalus fallax | reverse complement strand
CTCATGAGTTATTGTTGGGAATGGCTGCCGCACTGAAACAACGGCCTCCTGTGGAAGGACATTACCTTGCTTTTTTGCGTTCGGTTGCAATCCATGCTCACCGCTGACCCAATCGTGACACAATACAATGCACAGCATACGATCCATCGTAGAAGACGCCGACTTAAAGTTTTGTTTATCATTGAATACACAAAGACTGGCCGAGCTGTCTAGGCGGTGGGTGTCGTCTCCACGAGCAATATACCCGTGTGAGTTCGAACCCCGCTGCCGGCGGTGAAACCTTTTATCCCCCTTTTCTCCCAAAACACCTCCACGTCTTCATACAACCATCCTACCCCTTCGGCAGCATGGTTGGTGAGATGCGCGCCCCAACACCGAGATAAGCCAAGCATCTGTAACTCGCCCGCGCTCCCTATCCATTTCTCAATCATAGCGTGGCCTTAATTATGGCGAATACACGCATTGTGTGCAAACCAAGCCGCGCGAGAAGAAACGAAAGTAGTGTCGTTTTGCGTGTTCTTGCTGCGTATTGTATGGCCATCATGTTGCCTCTGCTGCCGCTTCTGACGGTGATTACAGCCACGTAGAAGTCTTCGGCGCCGGCGGCGGCGGCGGCGGCTGTTTGCGATGACTGCGGCGACATTACACCAAAGTGCTAAAAGCCGAAGGACAAGCATGCAGGCAGGCAAGGAAGCGCGACGCGTGTCTCGATCTCGAAACCAGTCAGGATGGCACAGCGCACTTCAAGCTCCCGTTCACGAGAGCATTCATCAGTATAATATCCATTTAGATGCGCGGTCGGCAGAAGAGGGACCAGACGAAGTAGCAGAAGAAGAAGAAGAAGAAGAAGAAGAAGGATTCGATGTTGCCAAGACGTATTGGGTTGTAATACAGAGAAACAAGAGTACGGCGTTGGTTTGGCGCCAGGATGGCCGAGTGGTTAAGGCGGTGGACTTAAGTTCCACTGGATATATATCCGCGTGGGTTCGAACCCCACTTCTGGCAGCATATACCTTTTGATGCTTAGATACCTCGACGTCGCCATAACCATCCTACCCCTTCGGCAGCATGGTCGGTGAGATGCGCGCCACAACCCCTTTCTCAACCCACAGACCTCGTCAAACTGCCATCCTTCTTTGGCCTCATGAGTTATTGTTGGGAATGGCTGCCGCACTGAAACAACGGCCTCCTGTGGAAGGACATTACCTTGCTTTTTTGCGTTCGGTTGCAATCCATGCTCACCGCTGACCCAATCGTGACACAATACAATGCACAGCATACGATCAATCGTAGTAGACGCCGAGTTGGAGTTCCGTTTATCATTGAATACACAATAGACTGGCCGAGCTGTCTAGGCGGTGGGTGTCGTCTCCACGAGCAATATACCCGTGTGAGTTCGAACCCCGCTGCCGGCGGTGAAACCTTTTATCCCCCTTTTCTCCCAAAACACCTCCACGTCTTCATACAACCATCCTACCCCTTCGGCAGCATGGTTGGTGAGATGCGCGCCCCAACACCGAGATAAGCCAAGCATCTGTTACTCGCCCGCGCTCCCTATCCATTTCTCAATCATAGCGTGGCCTTAATTATGGCGAATACACGCATTGTGTGCAAACCAAGCCGCGCGAGAAGAAACGAAAGTAGTGTCGTTTTGCGTGTTCTTGCTGCGTATTGTATGGCCATCATGTTGCCTCTGCTGCCGCTTCTGACGGTGATTACAGCCACGTAGAAGTCTTCGGCGGCGGCGGCGGCGGCGGCGGCTGTTTGCGATGACTGCGGCGACATTACACCAAAGTGCTAAAAGCCGAAGGACAAGCATGCAGGCAGGCAAGGAAGCGCGACGCGTGTCTCGATCTCGAAACCAGTCAGGATGGCACAGCGCACTTCAAGCTCCCGTTCACGAGAGCATTCATCAGTATAATATCCATTTAGATGCGCGGTCGGCAGAAGAGGGACCAGACGAAGTAGCAGAAGAAGAAGAAGAAGAAGAAGAAGAAGAAGAAGGATTCGATGTTGCCAAGACGTATTGGGTTGTAATACAGAGAAACAAGAGTACGGCGTTGGTTTGGCGCCAGGATGGCCGAGTGGTTAAGGCGGTGGACTTAAGTTCCACTGGATATATATCCGCGTGGGTTCGAACCCCACTTCTGGCAGCATATACCTTTTGATGCTTAGATACCTCGACGTCGCCATAACCATCCTACCCCTTCGGCATACGATCAATCGTAGTAGACGCCGAGTTTGAGTCCCGTTTATCAATGGATACACAAAGACTGGCCGAGCTGTCGAGGCGGTGGGTGTCGTCTCCACGCGCAATATACCCGTGTGAGTTCGAACCCCGCTGCCGGCGGTGAAACCTTTTATCCCCCTTTTCTCCCAAAACACCTCCACGTCTTCATACAACCATCCTACCCCTTCGGCAGCATGGTTGGTGAGATGCGCGCCACAACCCCTTTCTCAACCCACAGACCTCGTCAAACTGCCATCCTTCTTTGGCCTCATGAGTTATTGTTGGGAATGGCTGCCGCACTGAAACAACGGCCTCCTGTGGAAGGACATTACCTTGCTTTTTTGCGTTCGGTTGCAATCCATGCTCACCGCTGACCCAATCGTGACACAATACAATGCACAGCATACGATCCATCGTAGAAGACGCCGATTTAAAGTTTTGTTTATCATTGAATACACATAGACTGGCCGAGCTGTCTAGGCGGTGGGTGTCGTCTCCACGAGCAATATACCCGTGTGAGTTCGAACCCCGCTGCCGGCGGTGAAACCTTTTATCCCCCTTTTCTCCCAAAACACCTCCACGTCTTCATACAACCATCCTACCCCTTCGGCAGCATGGTTGGTGAGATGCGCGCCCCAACACCGAGATAAGCCAAGCATCTGTAACTCGCCCGCGCTCCCTATCCATTTCTCAATCATAGCGTGGCCTTAATTATGGCGAATACACGCATTGTGTGCAAACCAAGCCGCGCGAGAAGAAACGAAAGTAGTGTCGTTTTGCGTGTTCTTGCTGCGTATTGTATGGCCATCATGTTGCCTCTGCTGCCGCTTCTGACGGTGATTACAGCCACGTAGAAGTCTTCGGCGGCGGCGGCGGCGGCTGTTTGCGATGACTGCGGCGACATTACACCAAAGTGCTAAAAGCCGAAGGACAAGCATGCAGGCAGGCAAGGAAGCGCGACGCGTGTCTCGATCTCGAAACCAGTCAGGATGGCACAGCGCACTTCAAGCTCCCGTTCACGAGAGCATTCATCAGTATAATATCCATTTAGATGCGCGGTCGGCAGAAGAGGGACCAGACGAAGTAGCAGAAGAAGAAGAAGAAGAAGAAGGATTCGATGTTGCCAAGACGTATTGGGTTGTAATACAGAGAAACAAGAGTACGGCGTTGGTTTGGCGCCAGGATGGCCGAGTGGTTAAGGCGGTGGACTTAAGTTCCACTGGATATATATCCGCGTGGGTTCGAACCCCACTTCTGGCAGCATATAGCTTTTGATGCTTAGATACCTCGACGTCGCCATAACCATCCTACCCCTTCGGCAGCATGGTCGGTGAGATGCGCGCCACAACCCCTTTCTCAACCCACAGACCTCGTCAAACTGCCATCCTTCTTTGGCCTCATGAGTTATTGTTGGGAATGGCTGCCGCACTGAAACAACGGCCTCCTGTAGAAGGACATTACCTTGTTCTTTTGCGTTCGGATGCTATGCATGCCCACCTTTGACCCAATCCTGACACACTACAATGCACAGCATACGATCAATCGTAGTAGACGCCGAGTTGGAGTTCCGTTTATCATTGGATACACAAAGACTGGCCGAGCTGTCTAGGCGGTGGGTGTCGTCTCCACGAGCAATATACCCGTGTGAGTTCGAACCCCGCTGCCGGCGGTGAAACCTTTTATCCACCTTTTCTACCAAAACACCTCCACGTCTTCATACAACCATCATACCCCTTCGGCAGCATGGTCGGTGAGATGCGCGCCACAACCCCTTTCTCAACCCACAGACCTCGTCAAACTGCCATCCTTCTTTGGCCTCATGAGTTATTGTTGGGAATGGCTGCCGCACTGAAACAACGGCCTCCTGTGGAAGGACATTACCTTGCTCTTTTGCGTTCGGTTGCAATCCATGCTCACCGCTGACCCAATCGTGACACAATACAATGCACAGCATACGATCAATCGTAGAAGACGCCGAGTTAAAGTTTCGTTTATCATTGAATACACATAGACTGGCCGAGCTGTCTAGGCGGTGGGTGTCGTCTCCACGAGCAATATACCCGTGTGAGTTCGAACCCCGCTGCCGGCGGTGAAACCTTTTATCCCCCTTTTCTCCCAAAACACCTCCACGTCTTCATACAACCATCCTACCCCTTCGGCAGCATGGTCGGTGAGATGCGCGCCACAACCCCTTTCTCAACCCACAGACCTCGTCAAACTGCCATCCTTCTTTGGCCTCATGAGTTATTGTTGGGAATGGCTGCCGCACTGAAACAACGGCCTCCTGTGGAAGGACATTACCTTGCTTTTTTGCGTTCGGTTGCAATCCATGCTCACCGCTGACCCAATCGTGACACAATACAATGCACAGCATACGATCAATCGTAGTAGACGCCGAGTTGGAGTTCCGTTTATCATTGAATACACATAGACTGGCCGAGCTGTCTAGGCGGTGGGTGTCGTCTCCACGAGCAATATACCCGTGTGAGTTCGAACCCCGCTGCCGGCGGTGAAACCTTTTATCCCCCTTTTCTCCCAAAACACCTCCACGTCTTCATACAACCATCCTACCCCTTCGGCAGCATGGTTGGTGAGATGCGCGCCCCAACACCGAGATAAGCCAAGCATCTGTAACTCGCCCGCGCTCCCTATCCATTTCTCAATCATAGCGTGGCCTTAATTATGGCGAATACACGCATTGTGTGCAAACCAAGCCGCGCGAGAAGAAACGAAAGTAGTGTCGTTTTGCGTGTTCTTGCTGCGTATTGTATGGCCATCATGTTGCCTCTGCTGCCGCTTCTGACGGTGATTACAGCCACGTAGAAGTCTTCGGCGGCGGCGGCGGCGGCGGCTGTTTGCGATGACTGCGGCGACATTACACCAAAGTGCTAAAAGCCGAAGGACAAGCATGCAGGCAGGCAAGGAAGCGCGACGCGTGTCTCGATCTCGAAACCAGTCAGGATGGCACAGCGCACTTCAAGCTCCCGTTCACGAGAGCATTCATCAGTATAATATCCATTTAGATGCGCGGTCGGCAGAAGAGGGACCAGACGAAGTAGCAGAAGAAGAAGAAGGATTCGATGTTGCCAAGACGTATTGGGTTGTAATACAGAGAAACAAGAGTACGGCGTTGGTTTGGCGCCAGGATGGCCGAGTGGTTAAGGCGGTGGACTTAAGTTCCACTGGATATATATCCGCGTGGGTTCGAACCCCACTTCTGGCAGCATATACCTTTTGATGCTTAGATACCTCGACGTCGCCATAACCATCCTACCCCTTCGGCATACGATCAATCGTAGTAGACGCCGAGTTGGAGTTCCGTTTATCATTGGATACACAAAGACTGGCCGAGCTGTCTAGGCGGTGGGTGTCGTCTCCACGAGCAATATACCCGTGTGAGTTCGAACCCCGCTGCCGGCGGTGAAACCTTTTATCCACCTTTTCTACCAAAACACCTCCACGTCTTCATACAACCATCATACCCCTTCGGCAGCATGGTCGGTGAGATGCGCGCCACAACCCCTTTCTCAACCCACAGACCTCGTCAAACTGCCATCCTTCTTTGGCCTCATGAGTTATTGTTGGGAATGGCTGCCGCACTGAAACAACGGCCTCCTGTGGAAGGACATTACCTTGCTTTTTTGCGTTCGGTTGCAATCCATGCTCACCGCTGACCCAATCGTGACACAATACAATGCACAGCATACGATCCATCGTAGAAGACGCCGACTTAAAGTTTTGTTTATCATTGAATACACAAAGACTGGCCGAGCTGTCTAGGCGGTGGGTGTCGTCTCCACGAGCAATATACCCGTGTGAGTTCGAACCCCGCTGCCGGCGGTGAAACCTTTTATCCCCCTTTTCTCCCAAAACACCTCCACGTCTTCATACAACCATCCTACCCCTTCGGCAGCATGGTTGGTGAGATGCGCGCCCCAACACCGAGATAAGCCAAGCATCTGTAACTCGCCCGCGCTCCCTATCCATTTCTCAATCATAGCGTGGCCTTAATTATGGCGAATACACGCATTGTGTGCAAACCAAGCCGCGCGAGAAGAAACGAAAGTAGTGTCGTTTTGCGTGTTCTTGCTGCGTATTGTATGGCCATCATGTTGCCTCTGCTGCCGCTTCTGACGGTGATTACAGCCACGTAGAAGTCTTCGGCGCCGGCGGCGGCGGCGGCTGTTTGCGATGACTGCGGCGACATTACACCAAAGTGCTAAAAGCCGAAGGACAAGCATGCAGGCAGGCAAGGAAGCGCGACGCGTGTCTCGATCTCGAAACCAGTCAGGATGGCACAGCGCACTTCAAGCTCCCGTTCACGAGAGCATTCATCAGTATAATATCCATTTAGATGCGCGGTCGGCAGAAGAGGGACCAGACGAAGTAGCAGAAGAAGAAGAAGAAGAAGAAGGATTCGATGTTGCCAAGACGTATTGGGTTGTAATACAGAGAAACAAGAGTACGGCGTTGGTTTGGCGCCAGGATGGCCGAGTGGTTAAGGCGGTGGACTTAAGTTCCACTGGATATATATCCGCGTGGGTTCGAACCCCACTTCTGGCAGCATATACCTTTTGATGCTTAGATACCTCGACGTCGCCATAACCATCCTACCCCTTCGGCATACGATCAATCGTAGTAGACGCCGAGTTTGAGTCCCGTTTATCAATGGATACACAAAGACTGGCCGAGCTGTCTAGGCGGTGGGTGTCGTCTCCACGCGCAATATACCCGTGTGAGTTCGAACCCCGCTGCCGGCGGTGAAACCTTTTATCCCCCTTTTCTCCAAAAACACCTCCACGTCTTCATACAACCATCCTACCCCTTCGGCAGCATGGTTGGTTAGATGCGCGCCACAACCCCTTTCTCAACCCACAGACCTCGTCAAACTGCCATCCTTCTTTGGCCTCATGAGTTATTGTTGGGAATGGCTGCCGCGCTGAAACAACGGCCTCCTGTGGAAGGACATTACCTTGCTTTTTTGCGTTCGGTTGCAATCCATGCTCACCGCTGACCCAATCGTGACACAATACAATGCACAGCATACGATCCATCGTAGTAGACGCCGAGTCGGAGTTCCGTTTATAATTGAATACATATAGACTGGCCGAGCTGTCTAGGCGGTGGGTGTCGTCTCCACGAGCAATATACCCGTGTGAGTTCGAACCCCGCTGCCGGCGGTGAAACCTTTTATCCCCCTTTTCTCCAAAAACACCTCCACGTCTTCATACAACCATCCTACCCCTTCGGCAGCATGGTCGGTGAGATGCGCGCCACAACCCCTTTCTCAACCCACAGACCTCGTCAAACTGCCATCCTTCTTTGGCCTCATGAGTTATTGTTGGGAATGGCTGCCGCACTGAAACAACGGCCTCCTGTGGAAGGACATTACCTTGTTCTTTTGCGTTCGGATGCTATGCATGCCCACCTTTGACCCAATCCTGACACACTACAATGCACAGCATACGATCAATCGTAGTAGACGCCGAGTTGGAGTTCCGTTTATCATTGGATACACAAAGACTGGCCGAGCTGTCTAGGCGGTGGGTGTCGTCTCCACGAGCAATATACCCGTGTGAGTTCGAACCCCGCTGCCGGCGGTGAAACCTTTTATCCACCTTTTCTACCAAAACACCTCCACGTCGTCATACAACCATCATACCCCTTCGGCAGCATGGTCGGTGAGATGCGCGCCACAACCCCTTTCTCAACCCACAGACCTCGTCAAACTGCCATCCTTCTTTGGCCTCATGAGTTATTGTTGGGAATGGCTGCCGCACTGAAACAACGGCCTCCTGTGGAAGGACATTACCTTGCTCTTTTGCGTTCGGTTGCAATCCATGCTCACCGCTGACCCAATCGTGACACAATACAATGCACAGCATACGATCAATCGTAGTAGACGCCGAGTCGGAGTTCCGTTTATCATTGAATACACATAGACTGGCCGAGCTGTCTAGGCGGTGGGTGTCGTCTCCACGAGCAATATACCCGTGTGAGTTCGAACCCCGCTGCCGGCGGTGAAACCTTTTATCCCCCTTTTCTCCCAAAACACCTCCACGTCTTCATACAACCATCCTACCCCTTCGGCAGCATGGTTGGTGAGATGCGCGCCCCAACACCGAGATAAGCCAAGCATCTGTTACTCGCCCGCGCTCCCTATCCATTTCTCAATCATAGCGTGGCCTTAATTATGGCGAATACACGCATTGTGTGCAAACCAAGCCGCGCGAGAAGAAACGAAAGTAGTGTCGTTTTGCGTGTTCTTGCTGCGTATTGTATGGCCATCATGTTGCCTCTGCTGCCGCTTCTGACGGTGATTACAGCCACGTAGAAGTCTTCGGCGGCGGCGGCGGCGGCTGTTTGCGATGACTGCGGCGACATTACACCAAAGTGCTAAAAGCCGAAGGACAAGCATGCAGGCAGGCAAGGAAGCGCGACGCGTGTCTCGATCTCGAAACCAGTCAGGATGGCACAGCGCACTTCAAGCTGCCGTTCACGAGAGCATTCATCAGTATAATATCCATTTAGATGCGCGGTCGGCAGAAGAGGGACCAGACGAAGTAGCAGAAGAAGAAGAAGAAGAAGAAGAAGAAGAAGGATTCGATGTTGCCAAGACGTATTGGGTTGTAATACAGAGAAACAAGAGTACGGCGTTGGTTTGGCGCCAGGATGGCCGAGTGGTTAAGGCGGTGGACTTAAGTTCCACTGGATATATATCCGCGTGGGTTCGAACCCCACTTCTGGCAGCATATACCTTTTGATGCTTAGATACCTCGACGTCGCCATAACCATCCTACCCCTTCGGCATACGATCAATCGTAGTAGACGCCGAGTTTGAGTCCCGTTTATCAATGGATACACAAAGACTGGCCGAGCTGTCGAGGCGGTGGGTGTCGTCTCCACGCGCAATATACCCGTGTGAGTTCGAACCCCGCTGCCGGCGGTGAAACCTTTTATCCCCCTTTTCTCCCAAAACACCTCCACGTCTTCATACAACCATCCTACCCCTTCGGCAGCATGGTTGGTGAGATGCGCGCCACAACCCCTTTCTCAACCCACAGACCTCGTCAAACTGCCATCCTTCTTTGGCCTCATGAGTTATTGTTGGGAATGGCTGCCGCACTGAAACAACGGCCTCCTGTGGAAGGACATTACCTTGCCTTTTTGCGTTCGGTTGCAATCCATGCTCACCGCTGACCCAATCGTGACACAATACAATGCACAGCATACGATCCATCGTAGAAGACGCCGATTTAAAGTTTTGTTTATCATTGAATACACATAGACTGGCCGAGCTGTCTAGGCGGTGGGTGTCGTCTCCACGAGCAATATACCCGTGTGAGTTCGAACCCCGCTGCCGGCGGTGAAACCTTTTATCCCCCTTTTCTCCCAAAACACCTCCACGTCTTCATACAACCATCCTACCCCTTCGGCAGCATGGTTGGTGAGATGCGCGCCCCAACACCGAGATAAGCCAAGCATCTGTAACTCGCCCGCGCTCCCTATCCATTTCTCAATCATAGCGTGACCTTAATTATGGCGAATACACGCATTGTGTGCAAACCAAGCCGCGCGAGAAGAAACGAAAGTAGTGTCGTTTTGCGTGTTCTTGCTGCGTATTGTATGGCCATCATGTTGCCTCTGCTGCCGCTTCTGACGGTGATTACAGCCACGTAGAAGTCTTCGGCGGCGGCGGCGGCGGCGGCGGCTGTTTGCGATGACTGCGGCGACATTACACCAAAGTGCTAAAAGCCGAAGGACAAGCATGCAGGCAGGCAAGGAAGCGCGACGCGTGTCTCGATCTCGAAACCAGTCAGGATGGCACAGCGCACTTCAAGCTCCCGTTCACGAGAGCATTCATCAGTATAATATCCATTTAGATGCGCGGTCGGCAGAAGAGGGACCAGACGAAGTAGCAGAAGAAGAAGAAGAAGAAGAAGGATTCGATGTTGCCAAGACGTATTGGGTTGTAATACAGAGAAACAAGAGTACGGCGTTGGTTTGGCGCCAGGATGGCCGAGTGGTTAAGGCGGTGGACTTAAGTTCCACTGGATATATATCCGCGTGGGTTCGAACCCCACTTCTGGCAGCATATAGCTTTTGATGCTTAGATACCTCGACGTCGCCATAACCATCCTACCCCTTCGGCAGCATGGTCGGTGAGATGCGCGCCACAACCCCTTTCTCAACCCACAGACCTCGTCAAACTGCCATCCTTCTTTGGCCTCATGAGTTATTGTTGGGAATGGCTGCCGCACTGAAACAACGGCCTCCTGTAGAAGGACATTACCTTGTTCTTTTGCGTTCGGATGCTATGCATGCCCACCTTTGACCCAATCCTGACACACTACAATGCACAGCATACGATCAATCGTAGTAGACGCCGAGTTGGAGTTCCGTTTATCATTGGATACACAAAGACTGGCCGAGCTGTCTAGGCGGTGGGTGTCGTCTCCACGAGCAATATACCCGTGTGAGTTCGAACCCCGCTGCCGGCGGTGAAACCTTTTATCCACCTTTTCTACCAAAACACCTCCACGTCTTCATACAACCATCATACCCCTTCGGCAGCATGGTCGGTGAGATGCGCGCCACAACCCCTTTCTCAACCCACAGACCTCGTCAAACTGCCATCCTTCTTTGGCCTCATGAGTTATTGTTGGGAATGGCTGCCGCACTGAAACAACGGCCTCCTGTGGAAGGACATTACCTTGCTTTTTTGCGTTCGGTTGCAATCCATGCTCACCGCTGACCCAATCGTGACACAATACAATGCACAGCATACGATCAATCGTAGTAGACGCCGAGTCGGAGTTCCGTTTATAATTGAATACACATAGACTGGCCGAGCTGTCTAGGCGGTGGGTGTCGTCTCCACGAGCAATATACCCGTGTGAGTTCGAACCCCGCTGCCGGCGGTGAAACCTTTTATCCCCCTTTTCTCCCAAAACACCTCCACGTCTTCATACAACCATCCTACCCCTTCGGCAGCATGGTCGGTGAGATGCGCGCCACAACCCCTTTCTCAACCCACAGACCTCGTCAAACTGCCATCCTTCTTTGGCCTCATGAGTTATTGTTGGGAATGGCTGCCGCACTGAAACAACGGCCTCCTGTGGAAGGACATTACCTTGCTTTTTTGCGTTCGGTTGCAATCCATGCTCACCGCTGACCCAATCGTGACACAATACAATGCACAGCATACGATCAATCGTAGTAGACGCCGAGTCGGAGTTCCGTTTATAATTGAATACACATAGACTGGCCGAGCTGTCTAGGCGGTGGGTGTCGTCTCCACGAGCAATATACCCGTGTGAGTTCGAACCCCGCTGCCGGCGGTGAAACCTTTTATCCCCCTTTTCTCCCAAAACACCTCCACGTCTTCATACAACCATCCTACCCCTTCGGCAGCATGGTCGGTGAGATGCGCGCCACAACCCCTTTCTCAACCCACAGACCTCGTCAAACTGCCATCCTTCTTTGGCCTCATGAGTTATTGTTGGGAATGGCTGCCGCACTGAAACAACGGCCTCCTGTGGAAGGACATTACCTTGCTCTTTTGCGTTCGGTTGCAATCCATGCTCACCGCTGACCCAATCGTGACACAATACAATGCACAGCATACGATCCATCGTAGAAGACGCCGACTTAAAGTTTTGTTTATCATTGAATACACATAGACTGGCCGAGCTGTCTAGGCGGTGGGTGTCGTCTCCACGAGCAATATACCCGTGTGAGTTCGAACCCCGCTGCCGGCGGTGAAACCTTTTCTCCCAAAACACCTCCACGTCTTCATACAACTATCCTACCCCTTCGGCAAGATTGTTGGTGAGATGCGCGCCCCAACACCGAGATAAGCCAAGCATCTGTAACTCGCCCGCGCTCCCTATCCATTTCTAACCGCCAGACCGGCAAACAGAAGCAGCAGTTTCAGATACCCAAGAGACTCACTCATAGCGTGGCCTTTATTATTGCTATGGTTTTCGTTCCGTTTATCATTGGTACACTACGACTGGCGGTTTGGTTCCCTTTTAATACTCTTTCTTATGACGCTTTTTCTCCGTGTGATTCCTAAACATGCTATTTTTTTCAATTTCTTTTTACATACCTAAATGTCTTTTAATTTTCATGACCAACTTCAGCAGCCTACACCACCCTCTTCGTGGGTGAAATCACTCCTAGTGGCCCTTGTTTTTTACAAATATCAGGCTCAAGTGTCATCCTTTTCCGCCAGCTCTGGTTTCAGTATTCATAGAGGACGTTAAAAGAAAAATAAACATTAATATATTTCATGATTAATTTTAGTTTATTTATTCCTTGCAAACGATTTGAGGACCGGATCCGATCTAGAATTAGAAAAATGCCAGTCAATAGAAAGACCCATTTTCAATGAAATGGTTTTACCGATAACTCGAAAGAAGTATCTCCTTCTAGAGGATTTGCCGTCCACCCATGAGACGTATCGGTATTAAGGTGTACAGGGGTCTGGCTGTCTGTGATCGTTTTTGTGGTCGTTTACATTCCAACGGACCACACCTAGCCTGCGTCCTGGGTAGGGTCGTCGTACCTCGCTCGTAAAACCTGCTAACAGAATGACCCCCGCCAAAAGACCTCCCTACGAAGTTTCATGTGAATATTGTCCCGATGGCGGCATCCACGGTGCCTCCCGAAGAGGTCGCCGCTGAATCAGCAAACTAGCCCAGGGGCCCTAGCAGACAAGCTGATGCTGCTACATCCAACACACTGGATCTTCCAACTACCCCGGGGGCTGCACACGTGGAGCTCGGGCTTGTGGATGCAGAAGCAACAGCAGCATCAGCCTCCTAGTTTCCTGAATCGGTAACCAATTTAACCGGTTCTACGCGAAAGTAATTCAACCAACTTTCCGTAGAAAAACGGTCGGACTGTGAGTTACCAATACTTAAATGGCTTACTTCGGTACTAATAACATATTGTATACCTCCTGGGCACTGGTGGAGGACTTTGGCGAATTTCTAAAACAAGACGATTAACAAATCAGTGGGCTTTGTGAGATAAATCAATTTCAGAGGCCCTGGCAATGGTACCCAGTGGAGAGCGAATGAAGGGCGAATGTAGCCGAGTGACTCGGGGTGATTGCGAGGGCACTGGGCCATTCGGCGAGAACGGATAAGACATACAAACAGCCAAGCCAGAGAATAGAGAGTCGTGCGATTAAAGGTGAAACTGAAGAACTTCTATGATTGGTCCGGATTTGGGATGAAGGCAGCATTGCATGGAGCATTGAGAGCCGTAGGCGTCACGACTTTAAGAGCCGTATTCCACCCAGGCGAGATTGTGGGAGCTTCTCTTGGGCTAGTGAAAGAACTGGGGTGATTTAGCAGATCATAGCCCATTGATTCTTCCCGTTGCTGGTTTGACCCCATCCGATGTCAACTTGTTTCGTGGGTCTATCTCCTACGAGAGGATGAGCGGCTTCATGAATGCAGCGGGTGTGGCATTAGAGACACGTTCATAAGATTTCTTGGTGATTTTGTACAGGCGCCATCAGGCTTCGTTCGGGAGGGGGGCAACTCACTCATGGGGCGGGTACGTGAGCGATAGATAGCAAGGATGCCCTCCTTGGAACCGTCCGCCGGGATTTTCTTTCGCGTTTTCACCGGAAGAGTTCCTTCCCAGCTACCACTCGCATCAGGTTCGCCACACCTATCACGTGGTTTTCCGGCTTGCTACTTGGAACCAAAGATGCGAGTTGAATATCGAGCAGAGAGAAAGGGTCGGGAGCTACCCGTTGGCATGACGGACCCTGCGACGACCCGAGGTGCTACTCCACCCCCCCCCCTATCGGTTATCGCTGGGGTCTTATAAGAACCGTTTGACAACTCACTGTCCAGGTGGAATCCACTGTGGAAATATCATACGGAATGCCCTTAACCTCCAGACTCGCGGGAGCGTGGGGGAATTCGACGTCGGTGTGAGCGTTGTCGGATTCCGCCCCTTCACGTCGACGCTTTGCTTCACTGCTGCTGCTGCCGTCGTTGTCTTGGGGTTCCTTCGGGGGGGAACCGAAGCAGTGAGTCAGCAACCGCACAACCAGCGGCGCATCCTGTTCGAGAGTCAGAAGAAAGGCGTTGGGGCCTGCGTCGAAGGTGTAGCCGAGCTGAAATAGACAATCACAAGGGACGCTAAACCACCCTACACCCTGTAATAGTTTGCAACACGTTCGTCGCCAGAAAGTTGTCGTCTTTTGCGTGAGTTAATCTCCTCCTTTAGGTGGATAATGAATTTCCGTAAAGAGTATCAGGGATACGGTGAGGGTGACGACCGGATTTTGGTAAAAGTGAGGTCCCATACACACGGGAGGGAACGGGATACTAATCGAAAGATTGAGTTTCCGGAAACCGGCTTGGTCCCCGAGTAAAACGTTCTACAAATGAGGCGCTGCAAACAACTAATCGAAGCCACAAATGTGAGGTGAGTGACAGTTCGTGGAGCCCAATTACAAGAGTGGCATGGCATATTTCACTATCTGAGGTCGATTACCATCCGGTGCCAGGTCCGTGGTTAAAAATTTGAGCAACAAGGTCACGTGAATAATATATAAACGCTTCAACATTTCCAGAATCGAGAATATTCCGTCCAGCCGCATGCCCGCAAATGCTGACACGGCAATAAACCACCCAATGAAAAAACCTTCCAACAAAACCCGCATCACCAAAGAAACACGATATGAAGGAAATGGGGAAAGTGCGATGCTTCACCAAACCTTACGATGGAGCGCCCAGCATTAGCGTTGACGTTGTGGACGAAGTCCATGATGGCGAAGCTCGTTGAGTTGAGGAAGATTGCGGGAGGGAAGGTGTCCAGGCAGACGGCGTGAAGTTCGTTACTCTCGCGCATCGTCAGGTCCGCCAGGGCGTGGAAGTCTCTATGGGCGATGGCGTTTTTGAAGAGCGGCAGACGCTCATGGACAACCGCTGAACGCGCTTCCCGAAAGAGCGAGCTCGTCTCGACTGTTCGGCGCATCGCAACACTCGACCCAACTTGCTTGGCGTGGGAACAAGTCTGTGGTGTCACGTGGATAGGCGGAAAAAAGGAGCATAAAGGACTGCATAAACAATCAGAGACTCTGAACTTATCGGTGAGTGTGGCTGGAGGAACGCTTGTGTCGCCATTACGCGTTTGCCAGACTTTGTATACTTCGAGAGTTTAATTTGCCTTTCTTGCAAAATTTCCTCGCTGTCATTTCGTTTATTACGGTTACACCTGCTACGTAAACTCGCCACTTCTGATATCATTTTTGTTTGTTGAAACGTTTAATGTGAAAATTTCTCGTCCTCGTGACCTTAATAAAGCGAATGCCATTATTATTATTGTGCTGTCTAAGGGTTTGGAAAAGCCCGGAGTGAAAACACTTACAATGCATATAAGAACACGGAGTTCTGGCCAATGCGCTGAAGGAAATAGTTGTTTGACTGTCTGGGGTAGTGATTCGCTATTCCGGAGAGTTGAGCGCCTCCAATGGACAACACCACCCAGCATACTTCGACATGCGGATCCCGATCCCCGTCTAATAATAATTTATCGATGTAAACCTGTGACATACCTAGCCAGGGCTGCAACGTCATCATCAAGTCCATAAAGAACAGACAATCCGTAGGCTACAATGTGGATATGATTAAAAAAACAGGCCTACCAAGTGATGCCATTCCTGACGCAGACGATGCTAACCCAGCAGCTGTTGGAAAATTGTTCGTACTGCGAATGTGTATTTTATTAAATCTAGTAAAACTGTTCCTTCGCATAGCACGTATTTGAGCAATCTTAAAATGTGGGCGTAAATAGATACAAGAAAAGGTTACAATTAGTACATCCTTCGCCCGGTTAGTTAAGCTCTGTGACCTAGGTGGTGATGTTGCAATTAATCGGCCTTACTTTCCATTTAGCGTAAATGTTTGCCCAACTCCAGAGGAGAGAGACAAATGTGTCCGACTGTGTAACTATACCGTTTATGAGAAACAATAAAACGGTGAACCCACATGTTTGGTATTTAATGTTAGGCTTATTGAATCGGCAAACGGATATATATTAAGTTCATCGGATTTTCCCCCTAAAATATGCCAATCATAAAAAGAACTACAATATTTCAACAGCGCAATGTTTATGGGAGCTATAACCTCAACCATGAGTTCGTAGGCTATTTCAGCAAACTTGACGTCACTCGGGTTAATTCATAACCTACATAATATAGCCTTGACATTTCTCAAAATATTATCAAAATCATAATCAACTGGATAGGTTATTGAAATAAAACTATAGATTACATTTAATCTGCACGATAAAAGCATCTTACATTGTCTAGCCTAAAGTAAATGGAAAAAGAATCACCTTTAAAAAGGAAACGTTTCAGTTCATTGAAACGTTTAATGTTGATGATGAAATGTGTGCACTTTATCTATCTAACTCTCCAGCATGAATAGAAAAGAGACCACCAAACATCATGCGCGTGATATTAACCAAAAAGAGCGTTCCAAAAAAACAAAAGAACAACGTCTTCGTAGACGTGAACGTAAAAAGTGTGGAAAGCCAGCCGGCATACCGCACACCCTAGAAACTTTGAGAACACCAGATGAAACCATTCTCCCAAAAGATGACGTCGATTTGCTTGCTGAAGCGGAGAACGTATTTTTGCTTGTTTTACCTAAATTTAGATGTTTTAGGATGAACTCTCGCCAGTTTGGTCAAATGAAATCGAGCCGAAAATTCTTCTTACTCATTCAGACCGTGTCAGCCCAAAAACAATAGGATTTTGTAAAGAATTTTCTCGCGTATGTGCCGTGTTTCACTTTGTTATTTATTTTTCTTAAGGTTATTCCTAATACCACCCTGGCACCTCGTTGGCATCTTCCCCTTAAGAAACTAATTCCCAAGGCAGTTGAACACGGATTTACGGCTCTTCTTGTCATGAACGAAGATATGAAAAATATGAACACTCTCATTGTCTGTCATCTTCCCTCTGGTCCCACTGCTACCTTTCGTTTATCTAACGTCACTCCTCGTCGGAAACTTCGTGGTCTTAGAAATAAGGGAATTGAGGAAGGCGTGATTCCCCACCTCATTCTCAATCGATTTTTGACTAGTCTGGGTCATCGTGTGGAGCGGATAATTGGTGCTTTGTTTCCAGCTGAGTCCCGTGGTCCACCAGCCCCGCATTGCCGGACAGTCGTCTTTCACAATCAGCGTGATTTCATCTTCTTCAGACACTTCCGTTATCAACACAAAAGGAATCACACGACTGCGGTTGGTGGGGATAATGACGATGACGGTGCTCCCTCCGACGCACCCCTTGATCGGGTAGCTATGAACGAAGTGGGACCGCGGTTTACGCTCAAACTCAAGTCCATTCAGAGGGGCACATTCGACAGTATGTTCGGTGACTATGAATGGGTAAAGAAAGGTGCTATTGTTGGAAATTCAAGGCGTACATTTGTTCTATAAAGTAAAATGCTTCATTCAAATGTAATCTGTATATGTATTACCTGTTTTATAATATTCCTAGCTTTGGGGCGTTACCTCCTACTGGATGATAAGCCGGCGTCATTAATAACGTTTCCGCGAAGAATCTTGTGTGTGGGTACAACGTTGGTCTTGTCGGAGGTCAGGGGTATAAATCTGACGTTAACGTAATCAAAGTTGTTACGGAAGACATCAGGGGTTCAATGTGGTAGAACAGAAACGCCATTCTGTCTTGGTCTGTATCCTACTCCGCCAAATTGGGTGGAATTTGCATATTCTCCGATAGTTTGACAAGCTGGTTACCGTGCCGTGATTAGTCCGGCTGTTAAGCGGTTACAGGGGTATCGCAGCTACTCAGAAAAACCTAACAAAAGTAGCCGTACTGGAGAATAATTCGTCGAAAACCCAAGTCGTTTCGACGTCCTCTGAACACCACTTCGCACCAATGTAACTCAACGATGCGCCAGTGAAGTATGGCCCAGCCTTCGAATTTCAGGACTTCGCAATGCTCCCGAATGGTCAAGCGATGGAGGGGGTCCAATCACGTATTGTCAGCGCGATGAAGTGCGTTACAACAGCTGCATCATTTCCTGCGAAGCGTTCACCTCTTCCATAATGCCGTCGGCTGCAGTTTTTCTCCCACAACTTGTAAACCTCAATCTTTCACCGCCAACATGCACAGTTTTGCGCTGCCGTAGCGGAACACAACTGAAAACGTGCATCAACATCGTCAAAGTGGGTTTGGAAGGCGTCACTGATAGCAGGACTGCATCGCTATCTATTCTGATCTGGCTACGATTCGTGGAATCCAGGATGTCGACGCATCCTCTAGCAATAGCTACACGCGCCAAAGAAGATGACAGTTGAACAATTGAGTGTCTAGTTCAGACCAAAGACCGTTAACTTACCACTGTGGTAACATGACACGCCGCATGACCAGTTACTTCTCTCTCGAACCCCTACACCCACAGATAGCAAAGTGACTTAGAAACACTGAAGTTAAGTTATATTAGGTCGGGTTAGAACCTGAAATGTAAACCACCGGCTGGGGATACCTTTTGCTGCCTGCATTTTGGGTGGCACTGGGGACGACACCATGCGTACAAGATTCCTAATGCAAATGCCAATCACAATCTGCCATGACCTCAGATCGACGTGCATGGGTGCATCGAAAATTCGCGACAAAACCCATCAAGGATTGCCGGCTCAGCTTCTAGTATGAGGAGATTGACGCAAGAAATCTCGTCTGAGTCATAGATGGTGTCTACACATTGTTTATTTCGAAAGATGAATACAATGTTTTGTTTTTAATGAGGAAGTATAAAACAAAATAGAGGTCACTCATAATGTCGACTCCGTAAATGTCTTTCGAAGTCTCGCTTTCTAGCAGAAATGTTTCCGCAAATCTTGCATACGTATGGATTCGCCGCGGAATTATTTCCATGCATTCTCTGATGTTTATTGAGGTTTGAAGGATCCCCGAAGCGGCGTGGACAGAACTTGCACACGAGTGGTTTTTGGCCAGTATGAGTTCTCGTGTGAATTATCAGGCTATATCGACGAGCGTAGTTTTTGCCGCAATGTTGGCAGGTATGGCAAGTTAATCGTGATGGGCACAGAGAAGCCTGATTTATGGCTGGGGTTTGGCTTTTATTGCAGACCTGTAGATAAACGTGCGCCTTGAGGGCGTTGGGCTCTTGAAAAGTCTCCTCGCATTCAGGACAATAATAGATTGCGAAATCTGTAAAGCATGTTTACTTGATTTATATGAGTACCATATAATTATATAAATAATTATTTATCAATTGATGCCTAACCTTTTAAATGCTTCATTCTTATGAGAGGAATGGATGCTGACAGACTCAGGTAAACGCCCGGCCAGACCAGCAGTTCGTTTCCGATGGATATAGCCTTGCAAGTACGGAATATAACTGCACCAAACGAGGAATTTGATTGGCTGCCCACGTGTCGTCTGCACTCGGAAGAGTGGTCTGATGGGTACGTGTGCTCGTCACGAAGAATTATCTCAACATTTTGTTCACAGACATTTTGGGCAGCACGAACATTTAGCGGCCAGTTCTCTTCATATCCGTTGCAGTCAATCCCAATGGCCCTGAAGCCGTCAGGCGATTCTAGCAACTGGAGGGCGAATAAAAATTTGAGTTTGTTTAAAAAAACAAGGGCATTTTCGTCGCCGTGCCAGGTAACTGATTTAATTGGGTGCCTTCCAAGGGTTTTTCTAATTTGCTTCGTTTTTTAAATCGGTTTATCCAAAGATATAAAAAACTTTTGGAATGCAGGGATGTTTTAAATTATTGTGGACCAATTAAATAGAGTGCATCGCGGCAACATATTTATGAATTGCTCTATCCGGTAATGATGCGCGAGTTTGCCTCAATCAGCTGATACCAACTTTCTTTAGACCATTTACCAACTCATTTAAAAAGTTGGTTACATTCAATTTTTTATAGCTGGCATTCTGCGCCCTTGGGACCTTTATGAATCCAATTAATTCCTGTGTGCTACATTCCTTCGTAATCTAAGATGACAAACTTGACAACTGACTGACCAATTGTGAGAAAATGTGAACCTACCAGAAGTGGATTCTGATTGGACGACTTTGGCGTCAAGAGCGACTCACACAGACACTTCAAGCAGAGACCTTCCATGGAGCCGAGGAGAGAGGCTGGGGAGAGAAAGACGATCCCCGAGACGACACCCCTGGTGTGAGCACTACTCATGGCCACCTCGCGAACAAATGCGCCGTCTCAATCCACGCATTCGGTCGTTAAGCTACTTTCGACGCAATTTCTTTCGAAAAAACTTGCCAATCCGAATTGACCATCCAGGCAAGTGTGCGTATATACGGGCGGATGCTTCGACAATTAAAATAGCCGGTGGATTGGGGGGTTGAGTGCTCTTTTATGGGCCTGCCCAACGGAACGAGGTCACACCAGGTCGGTTTGGGTGCGCGGGTCAACATTGACCTGGGCATCGCTAGTTCTTTGTTGTGTTGTCTAGTATTGTGAAACCGGTTTGCATAGCCATACCTCGTGGATTACAAATATCGAATAATAATAATAATAATAATATGAATACAACACTGAAAGCGATTATTATTCGCCGTGTTGGTGCCGAATACTTATTTGATTGGATCGCCTCGTCCAAGAACTGCGATCGGTTTTCTTCGCAGTCCAAAAGTCAGCAAAGATACCGCGTATCCAACTAGAAATAACTGTTGGGAAATTCATATTTGAAAAAGCGAAGATGACGGCGATGCCAATTAATATTAAATCAACTTTAGCGAAGGAACAACGGTAAACATCCTCGGCTGTACACCGCATTCACGGGATCCGTCATGGCAACACATTTTTTTGGGGGGGGGCGTATTATGGATAGTCCATTGTAATAGTCGCCATTACGCGTTTCCGCAAACTCCGAGGGTTTAATTTGCCTTCCTTTCAAATTGACCTCGTTTACCGGCTGTTCACTTATTCTGCGTCTTCTACGGATGGTCCCCACTTCTTGAATCATTTTGCTTGTTGCAAATTTAAATGCATTTTTGGTCGTCGTGACCTTACTCAAGCGAATTCCTTTATTATTATTATTATTATTATTATTATGAAGTCTGTTTATCCGCCGCACGAAAAATCAGAAAAGCGCAGGCTCCTGGTTGCCATGGCGCGCTTGATCGATCCTCGTGGCCAATGGAAAACAAGACTCAAGCGAAATGACCCTTCGTACTGAAAGCGATTAGGGCAGTTGCGTGCAGTATCCTTATAGCCCGTGGAATTCATACTTTGATGGGCTGTTAATGACTGCGCGAGCAAATAGTGGGGGCACGTTACGTTTCCGGTAATTAATTCTAAACTGAAATAGAAAGAGAGCCCAATCAACCGGAAGACAGCAAATATAGAGATTAAGGTTTTCTTGGCGGAAAGAGATGTTGTCCAACAGGAAAGGCGGTCCCCGAACCCCCAGAAAGTCTAATCTCAATATTTCTGACCTACTCGTCGCCACATTCGCAGGACTCCTCTCTTAACACAAGGATGTGATCAAATCGATTCATAGAGCTGTCGTCCCAGCCTCGATGTATCGCCATTGAGACAACCGACTCCCTTGCCTCACGCGAACGAGACGGCTGCGACCGGAAGCCTAGTAACCGCTTCAGAGGCGGCTGAACGAGGTGCGGGTTGGCGCCGGTAAGAGGGAATCTCGGCGGGGGAAGAGATTCACTCCAAGAAAGGTCGCATTCGATTGTGCAAAGGCTGGCGTCATGAGTGACAAGGCCCCAACCCCCTGACCTCGAAACTCAAGCTCCTTCGTCGGCTACCACGCACCTTAAAACTGTTTCAAAGCGGAACGAGGTGCGTCTGATAGCAGGCAACGCTAATGCGGAGGCAAGGACAGGCTTGTCTCTATTTAAAGCGACTTCATAAACGTTCACCCTCCACTTGATGCCGGAGCGAAAGCCGTCAAGGGGGTTTTCTTGGACTTCTCCTCTGCTTTTAACCCTATCTCACGCTCCCGCATCCTTTCTCAACTATGTGAAGATGGTGTTGAAGGATGGCTGATTAATTGGCTTCAAAACTATTTTTCCAATCGACGTCAACATGTCAGAGTCGGAAATGAAGCCTCCACCTCCTTGCCAAATAACTGCGGTGTACTACAAGGCGCAGTGCTATCTCCCTTCCTGTTTAACTATTACACGTCTAGCCTTCGGTCCCCTAACGACGTGACACTTATAAAATACGCGGATGACTTGACCTTATGCCATGCATGCAAGACGGATGGTGATTCTCAACAGCTCGGGCAGGCAGTCACCGAGGTACTCGAGTGGTCTTCGGAGAATGGTATTTTGCTGAATGCATCAAAATGCATCTATATTACATTTTCCCTGACTGCCAATGTTGACACTCCCGAAATCCCTTCACTCCATAATTTCGCTTCGAGCTCAAAATCTAAATTCCTCGGCGTTATTTTTAACAGCCGGTTATCATGGAGTGATCATGTGGATGCCGTCTTTGATAAATGCCGTCGCCTTTGCTTCCTAGTTCGTCGGTTCAGGAGACTTGGCTTAAGCTCTAGCCACATAAAAACATTTGTCCATGCCTGTATAATTCCCCTCATTGCATATTGTTCTCCATTAATTTCCCCCGGCATTAAATGTTCTGACTTTTTAACCCTTCATAGACTTTTTAAAATAATCTCGTTTTCTAGTGGTCTGCCTATTATCTCTAAATTCAAGAAATCATCGTTCAACGCCACTTCACCAGAGCAGGTGAAACAGGAACACATCCAACACTTGTTATACTGCCTCTTTAAACTGCTGAAAGGTTTGGTCCTCGTGACCTCAATAAAGCCACTACAATTATTATTATTATCAATAACATCATCATCGTCACCATCCCACACACCCAAAACAAGCAAACACGGGGTTCCATCGAAAAAAACTGACTGCATTATCGCTTCCGTCAAAAGGACACAGACGCTGGGGATCAGATAAGGAGGGGGTGGGTGTGTATGGGGAAAAAGAAGGTGTTGATCGGAGAGAGATGGGGAGGGGGATTCGATTGTTGGGCCACCGCCACGTCAGCCCTGTCTGCAGGATCCAAACAGAGAGTGGCATAGAGAGGCAATTCGAATGAGTATTTCTGCATAAAACACGAAGTAAAAAGGCAAAAAATGTGCGCAAATGACGGGAGATTTGTTGTGGGTCATGACTATACACGATGTTATGCCGGTGGCGTTGACGGGCTGTGGAGGAGAACCACGCGAGAACCACTCTTCCGCCGGCGTCGATGCCTCCCACTGGAGCAGTCGGAATTGGCGGAGGTCTTTGGCGTTGTATTTGTCGTCGACGTATGCGTTGGGGTGGAGGCCTCATCGCCGAAGTGGCTCGTCTGCAGGGTCCGGATGCATTCCAGGGCGTCGGTGATGAACGAGGGATTGGCGTCCAGCAGTCTAGAGGAAATAATGTAGACAACTTTCGGGAGATTGGAACTAGACCAATTACAACGATGGAACAGAGAGGGTAGAGAATGAAGATCAGACGAGAACCAGAAAGCCTGTTGGCGAGGCGCTGGGGATTACAAAAACGCGGAGAAGCGCCGATAACTCATTGTTCCATGCCTGGCGCGCCAATTACAGCAGTCGCACCCAACATATCGATTGACAATCCCTCACGCCGTCGAGCCGAAACCACAGCACACACACACACACACACACACCTAAAGGTCCCTCTCGCCCTAAATTGCACTGTCTTGTAAATATCTTATATCCACCCGATGGGTACTCGTTGACACAAACACGCGGATGGGATGTGTCGTACAAGGCCAACGACTTACCGTCTAATATGACCGACGAAATGCTCTCTCTTGATTTCCTCCAATTTCACCGCCAATAGGGACGGCTCGTCGTTGACGGGCATCGTCAGTTTAAGCTGCCCGGACGTCAACCCGAGGCGCCAGATCCGATCTTCCACGCCAAGTTGAAGATCGCAGAGACCCTCGAGAGCTTCAGCGAGTCGTCTGTGATTGAGCTGGCCGGCTAACCATCGGGCCACGGTCATGTCCTGAAGTTCCCAGGTCTGGTTCCCCAGGTGGT
The DNA here is from genome assembly GCA_028672205.1 of Proteocephalus fallax. Lineage (NCBI taxonomy): Eukaryota > Metazoa > Platyhelminthes > Cestoda > Proteocephalidea > Proteocephalidae > Proteocephalus > Proteocephalus fallax. The sequence continues at coordinate 464,094 of JAPUBX010003991.1, read as the reverse complement.
CCTCTAGGGTAGACGGCGTTGAGGGGGCATCGGAGGCGACGCCGCATTGGATGTCACGGCGAAGAGGAACTTCCAGGAACAACTGGCGAAGGTGGGTAAGACTGTGGCGGATGTGGACGCCTCTCTGGGCACCTGAAATACGGCACACAAATTCGGGGGTAAAAATGCGGTAGGCTTCGGGTAGCCCTCCAGTCGCTGATCGAGAAGAGACGCGCTTGTTGCTACGTCTGGCTTATTTTGGTGGTGGGGCGGCTAACTGCTCCTGCCAGATGATGAGAAACCGGCAGCAGCTTCATGGGTGTCGCGGATCGTAGCCCGGTCGGTAGGCTGCCAGGTCAGAACAGATAGTGAACTGGTTCTGTTTCTAACGACGCATCCCGTAGACCTTCTGTTACGCCAATCAATCAACGTCCTCCTTGACTGTGCTGATCCACGTCTTTCGCCAACCTGTGCATGGTGGTGACGGTGTAAGACAGGGGTTTGTGAGCTCTGTCGCCGGGCAGCGCAGAACGTGGCCGAACAACTGTAGCTGACGACGTTGTATACGGGTTGACAGCTTCTCCGCGCCTGAACATCGACGCCTTATTTCTTCGTTGTTGGAGAGCTTGTCGTGCCAGTCCGCTTTCAGGATACGTCGCAGACACCAGTGATCGAATACTTCAAATCTCCGGGTGTCTTCGACATGCAGGGGTCAGGTTTCACAGCCGTGGGTTAAACTGGGTGGCTAAAACATGTGCGGATTTGGGAAGCGGGGACTTCAAACGCTCCCGTTTGCGACTCAAGCGTGTGGAATGCAGATTCCCGCGGGCTGTGAGGAGATCTACTTAAATATCCACCGTTTCCGGCGATCTTGCCGGCTAAGAATGCGGGGTAGGAGAAAACCTCACCTATCTGGGCAATGAGGTGGCAGGCGCGTTCACAGCTGCTGAGGAGATGCGTGGAATCGTCGGGGACAACGACACATCCGCCTGGAACCGAGGACGTCGTGAGGGACACCTCCAGGGGTTTCTCCCTCAGAGTGGGCAGGACGCAGGAGATAGGGGGTCTGGGGGGTGGAGAGAAGCCCAGCGTGGGTGGGTTTTAGTGCGAATCACACCAAACTCATGGCCAATAGCGGTTTAAAGTGTGGGCGCATAGTGAAATTGATAGGATATTCCGAAATTGCTTATAATTTGCGAAGGCTGACAACAACTCGACTACTACGGAAGGTTCTGAGCCACATAATTATGAGGGGAGGAATAGGTTGAAGTTTCAAAAGGCACACAAATAGACTTAGGTGTACCGTCAGTTGGCGATGCTGCATCGTGGGAGAGCATTGCGCAGCCGTCGACCACGCGTCGTTGATGGTGTTGCACCGTGGGACTCTGGACACGCTGAAGCCGTCCCACCGCTTCCTGTTCGAGCAGACGTCTAGACAGGCGACCGAAGAAGAACGCACGACTGGAGAGCCACTCCACGCACCCATGAACAAGACCACGAGCCATCAGACGACCCGGCGTGTCGTGGAGGTCGGCGAATTGGTGGGCAACCTGGGAGACGAAAAAACCACGACAACAACAACGCATTATTGTTTCGTCACCGCTGTTGCTGTCAAGTCAATTTGCTGCTCCTTTCGACTGCTCCACTGCGTCGTGAGGAAGGCATTCGTGGGGCTGCGACGTCCACGAAGCCCACTCACCCTCTTCCCTACCCACTAATGCCCAATACGACGTGAACTCGGAGTTCCACGGAAATCGTACCTGTTGGTAGATGGGGAGGAGAAACTGTTGTCGCTGCTTCAGCCTCTCCTGAAGCTCGCTTGCGGTAGCCGCGCCGAATACCTGACCCGAGGTTGTTGTTGTTGTTGTTGCTGTTGTTGTTTTTGTTGTTGTTGTGGCGGCAGCGACGGCCTCGAGGAGTCGTCGACACTCGTCGTCCAGTCGGTTGATGGTCGCCAGGATTTCGTGCTTGCGGTACTTGATCTCCACTGTGCCCTCTGGTTCGAGGACGCCGGCGCGGCAGGTCTCGGGGGTGCAGAAGAACTCCATGTGGTCGGAGTTGATGGCAGGGTCGATGACCACCCAGGCGCCGCCACGCAGTTCCGCGTTCGGCGGGAGGTAGACGAAAACGGGGCTCGGGTAGGTGCGGAGGGACTCGACGATCATGGCGCCGAATTTGAGAACCTCGCAAAAGACAACGAAGGCACGATTGAGCGTGAACCCTAGAGGCACTCTGCGTTGTCCCCCAGCGCGGGGAGGGTGACCAATGGGATAGCTTGAAACCTAGAGGCACTCCTTGCTGCTCGCAAACTAGGTGAACAACGAAAATCATCGAATTTTCTAATGACCCTTTACAGCCTGACCTACGGAATCGATGCCGAGGGACACTACGACTAGGTTAGGCAGATTTCGAACCTTCTCGGCGTATCTGCGATATGGCCCATGGACGAGGCAATTAGGTTGCAGTTTCAAGGCCCTCCTGGAAATGCCACTCAACCTACCGATGAGACAATTTTATTGACAGTTGATTCGCTGCAGTCGTATGAATTAATTTAGCAAAATTAGTCGACAAGTAATGCGCAATGTCTACTGAAATAATTTAAGTAAAGTAATATTGTCTTCATCTTATTCAATGAGGATATTCGTATTTCCTGTATTTAGCGTAAATATTGCTCGTATTTTAAGTTTACGCAAATATAAATCTCTTCGACCACTGCCTAGGCAATGTCGTTCAATACGAAAAGGAATGAGGGCACATCGAAATTGGGTCATTCCTTATTTGCCCAAATTTTTAGTTTCATCAGAGCAGGTGAAGCAGGAACTAAACGACAGTTTTCTTATCTAGTACTTGTTATACTCTCTTGTTTTATGCTGAAAGTTTTGGTCCTCGTGGCCTCTATCTGTCCAGCGATCGAATATTTCCAGTATCTTCGACGAATCCCCAAAGCGTACTGGCCTGAACGGCTCTCCAACAATGAAATACGACCTGGCTGTGTAAACACTGATAATCTGTCAACTCCTTAACAACACCATCGGCCATGTTCAACGCCGGCCAGACACGACCCCTCGCCCTCAATTTGCCGGAACGGCGACCAACCAAAGCCGACATGGAACGTCCAATCACGGAGAGCGCCGTTGGAACCAGATCTACTGGACGACAGCAGTCTGCGTCCAACTGATCGCCTTCGAGCAGCGGCGTGGTTGGCGACATTCATGAAGCAGCAGCAGCCGGTTTATCCTCTCGCAGGAAGAGAAATAAATACGAGTCTACAGCAGCGTCTACTGTATGGCTCCTACGCGTTATGAGTACTGAGAACCATCGACTAAACCTACATCGATACGATAAGGGGATAGAGCCACCCAGAGAATCTCCAACCGCCACCCCCACCACCACCACCACCACCAACACGGACCTACCTGGTCGTACATGTCTTTGAGGCCACCGGAGAATCCACGCCAATTGGCGAACACGAAGAGGGGCAGTTCCTCGCGGGCAAAGTCAGCGATGGCCTGCGCCGTCTTGTAGGACGAGTCGGGGTACCAGACGAGGCCGGCCTGGCTGATTGTCTGCGCCTCGGAGGCTGGATTGGCGGGGTCGGCGGGCACGCGACACACCGAGACCCGCGTCTCCGGGGTCACGACGCCGCAGGGGATGCCGCCGAGACGCGCCCGCCCGACGATCACGCCCGCCGCCCACGCCTCCAGGAACTCCTGCCAGGTGCCCCAGTCGAAGAAGCCCGACAACCACGTCTGGTCCTCCTTCTTCTTGCTGTTGCCGTTGCTGTTGGCGCAGGACGTCGACGAGGGCGTGGCGGCTGCAGTCGCGAGGGTTTGCAGCTGTCCACCTGAGGGCGAAAGAAGGAGGATTGTCTCTTGCTAGTTAATGCAATGAGAAATTGATTGGCCTAGCGCCTTGCCCGCCTTAATCCAGCAACGTGGAGGTTGGCGGTGACCCCTGTGTGTTGCTCAAGTGGACGGTTGAGTGCGGCCACTGCGACCACTGCAACCTCCTCCTCATCTTCGGGTGACACTGAAGGGGAAGCCGCCATCCACGAAGCCGGCTCATCGGCAAAGAGATGACCGCACAAAAAATAAAACGAGTGGTCGCAGTTGCTGCCGTCTCAATGCCACTCTGGGTAACTCCTTTCGAGGACGGTTGAGTGCAGGACGGAGCAGTAGACCTCAACTAACGTACATACGTCTCCCCGTTGAAATTGAACAACGTTTCGTCACCGGCTTCAGTACGTTTTTCTGATGAATTTTGTACAGGTGGCGTCCACAGCGCCAAAGGGTTGGTCTGACCTGCCAGACATCATGGGACCACATTGACGTCGAGGCAAATACTGATATGAGGGGTTAATACATGTCTGAAATGCAATGGGTCGTTATTGTGCTGAGTCTCCACACGAGTCCTTCAAGTGGTGGTTTGCTTCGTCCAGAATTTGTCCGTCGAAGTCCTGAGAGACCAGCTACAGTACACACAGGAATGCCTTACTCATAACACCAGTGAACATCCAGCGCGGATCGTCATTGGTCCGTTCGCGAGAGGGCAAATATGTGATTGGTCGGTCGATGGGATCGACGCCCTGAAGGCCGCCGAAGGACGCGGGAACTGGTCGGCGAAGCAGAGGCAGTCGCGCTCCCCGATGCAGGGGTATGTAGGTCAACCAGTTGAGAACTTGCTGCAGTGCGCAGTATTCATCAGGCGCCACCAGGTGACAGACACCATTATTGGCCATTACCTATATGCAAGCATTTTCGGTGATATTTATTCTACTCATTGGCCAATAAGTAGTTTCCAGAGTGTGTCTTACTTGAACGCCACCAAGTTGGCTATTGCTCGTGTAGACCTGTCTTCCCAGCAGTTTATTAAGAGCCATTGCGCCGGTCAAAATGATGTGTGAATTTTCAATCTACAAGAGAGGCGGTGATCGCGGTGATAATGGGGACGAACCTGGATGACACGCTGTCCCAATCGAACCAGATAGGCCCCGATACCAATTGTTCGGCTGGTCACCACACTGAGAGTAAAGCACTCGTCATAGGCCGCCGAGGTCTCGCCCGCTATCAGGGCAGAACCGCGCAAATTCTCCGCCGAAAGGTCGAAGTCTTTTCCTGTAATAGAGGGGCGTTTAAGCGGGGTTAGGAAGTAAGAGCCAAGTCAACAAGGTTGTGAGTGTTTACCGATTATGTCAACGATCTTAAAGCGGACATCACCACCATCACCGACCTCAATCCTCTCGCAATTGACAGAGTTGATTTGTTTTAGTCTCTCGTAGTCGTCCGGTGTGAGATAGAGGTAGTTGAAACCCTGGGATTAAGAAAAAGGAGGAGGAGTAGTATCTCGGCTCATGGGTCCACCACCCATGCACCTCGTGTAGTCTTTTGCATGCACTTGTGTCGGGGACCATTTGATTCCTCAAAAAATTGGTATTTTTTTAAAATTCCCTTCATTAATTCTTCATGTGTGTTCCTTAAAGTACACATAGAATCTGGAAGGTCTAGAAGGTCAGATCGGGTTAACCATTTCTACGATCATCCATCAGACGAACTGCAGACCCACGCCCTCTCTCATTGGCCGACTGCCCACGATCGATCCTCAACTCGGTATACATGCTAAATGAAACCGCTAATAAATGAGGCTGTTCAGGCAATATCTCTACGAGACATCCGTCTTCTAACTGTAGCCACATTGGTTGGAATCGGTGGTCATAACAACCTGGTACACCCAATTCTCACTTGTAACTGCAATGCCCCGGTAAACCGCTCGACAGGTGGGGAGTAGACAGGAACTCAAACTCCCAACAAATATGCATAGGGAGATCCTAACCGCAGACTGGTGGGAGATCTAATCCAAGACCCAAAGAAGACAAGAAATGTGGCGCACATCTTCTTCTTCTTTGTCGGGGCAATCGCTTCCCGCGAGAGGATGGTGATGCAGTGATCCGTGGACGGTCTGCAAGCCAAGACTGACACCCCACATATTCGACATAAGCTAGTTCATACTCGGCTGGGGCATCGTTGAGGCAGTGGTGTTCACAGCACGTCGAGAATACTTTGGTTTTGGCGGATGTGTTGATTTCCAGCCCGACTGCCTTTGCAAAGCTATTCATATACGCCTGATAATAGGTTTAAGGGTCGTCTCCCAGATGTCTCCCAGGACCACGATATCGGCAAAAATGTCAAGGTCGTCCATAGAACAATTCGAGGCCACTTGGACACCGTTGTAGTCCTGGTACATCACCACCCAGTCCATAGCACCCGGGACAGCACGTGCTTGACTGTGTCCCTTGATCAACAGCTTCGCCCATCTCCAAGACCCATCGTATGAATAGCGAAATAATCTATAGAACCGGCTCATCTTCAGGTTGGTTATGGCGTCGCAAACGCAAAGCCAATCAGGTGCCATCATTCATGTGCATTAAAGAATGATCATCCGACCAACCCATTCGAAAACCGCGTTAACACCGCCATCTAATCACCCATATTGCATACAACGCCCGACAAGGCATCGTCAAACCACAATAAAACTGACCTTGTCTGGACATCCAGGGTCCACCCAGTCGACCTTGAAGACGGCCTTCACCTCGTCGGCCAATCGGATTCGGGCACCGGTGTTGGCAGCCAGGAAAATGCGTGGAATGCCGAGACGGCGAGCCAGTTCACTGGCGCGATAGAAGACGAGGTCTTCGATGGGTCCGAAGGATCCTGCGTTGTGCGTCACGTCGTTGGCGATCAGAATGAGCGGCCGACCGTCCGGGTATTCGGTCGTCCGCATGACCACATGCCACACAATCATGCCGACCTAGTTTCGCAGAATAAGCGGGATGTGCCTTTTTGAGAACGGGTGGCTGTAAGCGCTCGAGGGGGGGCGTTTGCAAAAAATAATTCATCATCCATCAATTGGAGACCCTCTATTACAATAGATCCATAAAGAGAGGATGATTTCCCAGTCAAATGGGTGATCAGTAGGAACTTGAAAGAGAATAACAGACTGAGCTACCTTATTCAAGCAGGGCGGGCGGTCGACATGAACCAGTTCGCCGTTACCGTCCAGGCAGAGTTCCTTGCACTCGAGAATATGCGCACTCACGCCGCCGCTCTCCGCCTTGGCGGAGGTCGAAGGGGTGGGGGGAGTTGCGGCGACGGAACCTTCTAGACTGCTCCATGTGTTGTCTAGGACTTGGCCGAACAACACCGGGTAGTCGTAGACGTACGTAGAGCTGTACTTCTGGGCCTAGAAGCAAGCGATTGGTGAGCGAGATTAAACCGATCGGTCCTTGGGCATGCTCAACGCCCCGACGACCCTCGGGGTCATTTAAGACGCTCACAAATATACCACCACCACCGGCACACTGAAAATACACTGGCTGAGACCAAATCGACGTGCATTGTAAACCGAGCCTACGAACATTTCGTCAAAATTTGATCTTAAGCAATGATGCATGGGAGATTTACAAGCGCGTGGCTCAAGCAGAACAAAATTAGGCCTCGTGGCCTTTCTACGATATGCTGGGTTTTGGAGAAGAAAACAAAAGATTACATGCGGGCAAATACAGCTAAACCAATCATCAACAGCTTCGGCCCTGTTAGCCAATCAAAATAAGAAGAACCGTAACCATGGATTTCCACGGCACTGATGTGCTCATCTAATAATAACACCAATAAAGCAGCAGTCATAACCGAAATCTAAGGCACAGTTGGGTAGACAAAGTGTGGAATCAGGTGAGCCGGATACAAATCTACAGCTTCATTTGAGGGGGTGGGGGTGGTCAGGACCTTCGTGAGGTTTAACCGAGTATTCAGACCAACCAATCAGCGAACCAAGCGACCCACGATTAAGTAAGTGGGATTGGAAGCATTGGATCGAGTCGCCAAAAATGGACTTCTTACACCGGCTCGCCAACGAATACGAAATCGGATGTCGCTGTGCATGAGAGGGATGGGTATCAGCCCTTCTACAACACCGTCGGTCCGGTCACGCTCTACGCCAATCAGACACGGACCCTTCAAACCTGTGCCTATGGCCGTCACCTTGTCCCGATTGGCGGACCACTAAAAACGTGGATTGGTACGTCCAAAGTGGACGTGAAGCGCCAGTGGACTGAAGTTCGTCTAGGGAGTGTGTCGCTTGAGCCAGAACAGGACAACCGCCTGCCCCGACTAGCTGCCGCCGATCGCCGTGCTTAGACGGCCACAGCTGGCGACATCGTCTCGCAGGAGAAAGATGAGCCGTCGCCTACCTGAAACCTCTTGAGTTGCAGGAAGTCTTTGGTTTGGTGGGGCGCGTTGGCGAGACAGCCGTGGAGGGACCCGACGCGCGGCTTGTAGGAGACCAGGTGGATGGCGCCGGTGGACAAATTGGGGACCTCGCGGTAGAGCTCCAAATTGAGGCTGTAGCCTTGTTCGTTGGACACGATCAGGCGAATCGGGATGCGTGGGCCATTCTTTCTCTGGCGAATGATGAGCTTCAGCTCCGCCTGCACAGGGCAAAAAAACAGTTCGATTAGCCCAGAGAGAGGGGTCATAGACCCAGTTGGAAAGGGAATCTGTCCCTGGGGAGCATGACGAGGAGCCTCTGCCTGTTCCACAGCGAGAATGAGACACAACTTATACATTTTTGTCTTTCGACGCCATGTTTTCCCAGTTGGCGGTCAACTAAAATCAATCAAAGCCGACATGGAACGCCACAGCTTGGCGTCCATTGACGGAGTGCGCAGCTGGAACCCGAACAACTGAACGCCAACAATCTGCTCCGACCTGGCAGCTGCCTCCGAGCGCTGAACGTGGGCGACCAAGTTTCGCGGCAGCCGGTTCATCATCTCGCCGCGACGAAGAAAGATAAAAGACACTTCACGACATCAACATCGCCACTTAAGTCGTGAATCCGGCTCATGCACATGTGGGTGAGGCAATGCAACCTGCCTGCTTGACACGAAGCTTCACGAGCCGCGTGGCATAGCGCAGGATGGTGCTCTTGACGGTGCTCTGGAGCTGTTCGATGTCCTCGAGGAGGAGGGTTGGCGCGAAGTTGAGGAAGATGTGGTTGCCCGTGGTGTAGTTGGCCTTGGGGTGCGAGAAGGCCATCTCGAGGGCGTCCATGGCCTCGAGGAGGGTCCGCTCGGCCTCTGAGCGCAGATACTCGAACGAGGCCTCCTTGGAGGCCAGGTCGGCGTGGCGGATCATGCTGCGAACAAAGAAACGGTAGTCCACCGCACCGTGGCCCTGGGAAATCTAAAGAGGGGTAAAAACAATAGCAACACCAATTCCCAGTCATCGAAGATAGTAGACCCTCACATTGCCCCGATTGGCGCTGCCGGAGCTGTGGGCGACTAAAAACGTCAAAGTGGACGTTGATCGGTTGGGCCTGCGGACTGCCTACGGGGCGCAGAAGATGCTGGAGACAAAAACTGGCAGAAATCTGCTACGAATTGGACACCGTGGTTTCCGTGCGTACGCGGCTACACTTCGCTACATCCCATGGCAGGACATGGCCGGGTAGAGAAAGCGAACGAGCGAGCTTTGCGGGACGTTCAAGGTAGAGAAGGAGACGTAGTCAGCTGCGCAAACGAAAACTCTACACCACCCACGAAGCCGTCTCTAGTACGAGAAGACGTTTTTCCTCCTTGTAAGCACTCGTCATCCGTCATACGTCTCCCGCAGGCCTTTATTCGTCAACTACCACCTTATTGGACGCTTTCCAACCTGTCACGTAGCCTCCACAGGCTTCTCCAAAAACACTACGTATAAATACCAACGTAAATCCACCACACTTTTGGTGTTTGATGGCCTTCAGTAATCTCGAGTCTTCCTGTTAGTGGAGATGTGTCTCTTTCTTTGTCTATGCCTGTATAATTCCCCTGATTGTATATTGTTCACCAGCAATTTTCCCCGGCCTTAACTGTCCTGAATTTTTAACCCTTCGTGGGCTTTTTAAAATAATCTTGTTTTCTAGTGGTCTGCCTATTCTTTCCATTCAAGAAATCATCGTTCAACGCCACTTCAATAGTTGTTCACTAATCGCTGCTCGTATTTTAAGTGACCCCTCCCATCCCCTATTTTCAAGCTTATCTAAATGTAAATCCTTCAACCAATGCGTAGGCTGTACCGTTCAATTCCACACAAGAACGGCAGCATATCGCAATTCGGTCGTTCCTTATTTTTCCCGATTTTGGTTTCACCAGAGCAGGTGAAGCAGGAACTAAAAGACCATTTTCATATCTATTACTTTTTATACTCTCCTGTTTTATGCTGAAACTTTAAGTAATCGTGACCTCAATAAAGCCGCTACAATGATTATTATAACAATTCGAAGCGTATTATGGCTAATATGATTATCTGGGACATGCTCGTTTTAAATAGTTTGTTTTACGAAACCCCCAGCAATGGGGGATGTAAGTTCACTCTGTTAAGAATTCACTCACTGGAAGAGCGTCACAAAAGTATCATCGACGGCGAATTCGGAATATCTTACATCCAACCTGAGCATTCCAACCCATTATTATTATTATGACGAATCATTGACAGAGGGGGATAAGAGAGGAGGAGAAATTGCCTACCTTGGCCTGTCCGATGTACATGTGCATGCGCTGGTTCACCACGGGCACCGGCTCGAGATTGTAGTTCTGGAGGCGATTGATTTCCATCTGGAAGGCGAGCGCCGGCTCCAGGTTGCGGTACACACGGTCCTCCTTGAAGCCGTGGCGAGTTCGGAAGTTGAAGAAGAGCGGAAACTTGCGCTGGGAACAAAACAGAAGAACAGTCAGCCTCACTAATCCGGTGTGCCTCTTCGCCGAGGATCCTGGGCTCAACCACCCAGAGTTCCACAATGACCAGCAACTCTGACGGAACTTTAAAGCGAGCGGGCGCGACCAATGACGCCTCCAATGACGAAATAAGGCGTCGCGGTGCAGACACGGAAAAGCTGACCATCTTCCGCAGACGTCCTCCGTCGTCCACAGATGGTCCTCTCACACACACTTTGGTCTTTCGCCGCCATCACGCTCAAAATGACGCTGTCGGGTTGCTGTTGGGGACACCACAGTGTCGCCCCTCGAACAAAGTCGGTGGCGCTTGGGACGCACCAAACTGTACCAAACAGTCGAACGAACTCGTCACTTCTAATCATAAAGCCGGATTATCTTCTCGCAGGAGATAACCACAGCGATCACGCAAGTGTCCAATTGCCAGTCGAAACTATGCATATTGCCCACTTGGGTCAATTCTGGTGATTAGACTCCGCCATCTTCTACGCCTAATCGCAGGTGATAGGTTCCATTGATTCCGCTTTTCCACGACAGTAGACTACTTTCCCGCCATTAATCTGCCTCTGGTCGACTACTTCGAAGGATTGTGTCAAACAGGCTGGGCGACTACAACTGCTGAGTGGAGCCACAAAAACGGTGGGGCGAGACAGGGTGGCAACCTACTGGAGTCACGAGCATGAAGGTGATTCGACGCAGTCCCACAGACCCGAATCGACCGAGATTGCTCTGGCAGAAGTCCTCGAATAAGCGGACGATTTCCTCCTCACTGCGGTGTTCCTGTCCCTCAGAGGGCCAGCGAATGCCGATGTTCATGATGTTCAGGGGGTCCTCGCACCTGTCCGTCTACAAGAAGGGGAAGGAATAAGAGCAATTCGTGCCTCCAACCTCCAGGAAAAAAACACTTTGAGTGCTGTCGTTTCTTATGGAGGACGAGGAAGAATAAGGATTACACGAAAAGGAGGAGGAGGCGGAGAAGGAGGAGGAGGAGGAGGAGGAGGAGGAGGAGGAGGAGGAGGAGGAGGAGGAGGAGGAGGAGGAGGAGGAGGAGGAGGAGGAGGAGGAGGAGGAGGAGGAGGAGGAGGAGGAGGAGGAGAGGTGGAGTAGTAGTAAGTGAAGGGAAAGGACTCACTGTGGGCAAGGGGGGATCCTGGAGGGCTAGACCAAGGGACATGTTCGGCGCACTGCTACGACAAGCCGTGAGACTGGTAGGGAAGCTTCCCTGTCGCCGACTGCCCGCATGCTTCTCAATCATCATGACCTTCAGCTTTTGCTCGAAGCGCAGGATCAATCCCGGGAAGAATCTGTGAAGAAAAAAACGGGTGGTGATACTCGAGACGACGTGCGTCAAAATGGTGCGCGAGCGAACCAGCGACATACTTCACGAAGTCTCCAAAGGACCTAAAAATGGCAACGGCGCCCAGCCTCTCCTGGTTCCTGATTCCATGCAGTCGGATGTCCTCACTGGAGGCTGTTGGCGTGGGATTCGTCCAGGACGTCCACTGCAGCTTGTGGACATTGTCTGGCACCGAGGGGTGCTGTTTAAGAGAGGCCCTTTCGCTTTCGAGAAGGAATTTCGGTTCACCAGAGGGACCGTCGCCCCGAGCGCAGCCGTCCAGCTGGTCTTCGGCCTTGAGCGCAATCGAGGTCTGCTTGCTGTCCTCGTCAACATCCGCGTAATCGTCCAGCTCATCATCCTCATCTTCGCCGCTCATGTAATAGCAGGGGTGGTTCTTCGGGCCGGTGTCCTGAGACTGTGCGTTCATAAGGCGTTTCCAGATTTTTCTTAAATAAAACGCAAAAAAATAACGTTTAGTAAATTTCCCCGTCTGTCTGATAAGCCCCATCGCCGTGTGTGCTCTGCTTCACAGCTCCCGAGAACCTCTCACACCGAACCAAGGGTCCGGCCATTCTATTGCTAGAGGCTGAGCTCCGTGGATGGCACTGCCGGGCAATGGAAACGGATAAAAATGATCTCTAAATGATCCATAAAATTTAAAAAAACAACCAAGTGAAATGGAAAAGAACCCCCTCGAATGACGTCAGCCTTGGACAAAGTCCGCGTCTTCCACGCATCAGTCCCTCCCATCGAAACCTGAAGGAGAAGCTGTAAACCCATCTTACAACGCCCTCAGTTGCAGCGGTTTGGCAGCGATTAATGCCGACCGGAAAAGTAGCCATCGAGTGGCCTCTGTCTTTCGCTGTCACCGGCCAGCGGCAGCGGACAGCTGACAACACAGCTGATTGTTACAAACAAAACCGCAGCCTGTTTTCGGAGTGAGCAAGTGGACCTACATCCGATCTGCTTTAGCCTCCGATCGACCAATCACGGACTGCCGCAATCCGGGATACACACTAAAAGGGCGGTTAATTTTATCGCCAAAGATAGCCCCCCCCGCCATGCAAACTCACATCTGCATAGACGCGCTCGGCAGCAGGAATCGGAAGAAAAGACAGCTGGCAGTTCTAGAGCAGGTTTCGGCGGCCTTGAGCTGATCGGCTGAAGGTGCGGGGGCTCCGAGCGTGACGTGTTGGAGTCCCGTGAGCTGATAGGTGATGTAGGAGTGGCGAATGTAGACCTCGAGGGCGGCATTGACAACCGCTGGGTTCGCGTGGTAGAAGAACTCGAGGAGGACGTCGAATACCGACGTCTCGGAGATAATGAGTTTCTGCAAACCCTCCATAGCCGATTCGTGGTCGCCGTAATTGCTTATCGCGGAGAGAATGATCGATTCAACCTAGGCAAAAAACGGGTTACAAAGCGGGCAGTTGGTTCTATGCGCTAGATGGGAGAAGGAGCAGTAGCTCTGCCAAAACGGGGATCCATGGTCTCTCCCCGTGATCCAAAATCAGGGGAGGACGTTGAGGTCTAAACCACCGCACGCCCCAACCGGGCGGTATTTCAAGCAACTGGGATGGGGGTGAAACGGCCTTCCAACAATCGATAACGCGTCGTGAAAAGTGCGTATTTCTTGGCACCGACCTGGTTGCGTCGGAGTTCAAATGGCGGCGTTTGCGCCGAGATGAGGAATTTTCTCGCAGCCAGCGCAACCCTCGCGTTCTCGGCCTGCCCGAGCTGGGTCAGTGAGGTCAAAGAGCTGATGAGGTCTTTGCTGAGTCGTGGCAAGAGGAACTCGCGCAGGGTGGCGCTGCGCTCGATGAGGCCGCAGACGAGGGCGTTCTTGGCGACGAGGTGGTGATGGGAAAAGTGAACCGAGACGATGTCGGCCACGGAGGTCGGGTCGGCGAGTCGCTGGATCCATTCGGGGAGTTTCGTCGACGCGGAGAGATGCAGCAGATCTGCGGAGACGCGGGCCAGCTTCTGGCTGGAGGACGTGGAAGCCGAGGAGGAAGCGGAGGCCGCTCCACTTCCTCCCTCCTTCTGACGCGCCAACAAGAGAGTCACACATCGATCGTATTGACCTATACAAGGGGATATCGGTATTGAGTCTCATCCGTTATTGTCGGCGTTTGTATATATTAGTTTGTTACCGTGTTGATAGTGCTGTTCAACGGCAACATAGGCCACAAGGAGGTTGACAATGACCCCCGAAGCGTGACCTCTGACACCACCTTCGAATCGGTGACTGAGGTCGACCAGAGGGGACGTCAGCTCCCTGTAGACTGGAGATATTCCACCAACAGAACCACCACCAGCTTCGACAACGCGGAGAATTCGCTCCGAAGGGAAGTTAGCCAGCATCGAGGTAAGTTGGTTGGAGAAGGATGAGGCAATAGCGCGGAGAGACTGTTCAACGGCGGGCGGCAGACGACCCGAAAGTTGGGCGATAAGTTCCTTCGCGGGAGAAGAGAAAACGTGGTTAATTAACCAAAGCAATGGGGTGCACCAGATAAACCTAGAGATATAAGGTTGCCGGAGCCTACCTCCAACTCGAGAAGTGGTAGCTTCGGGTCCATGAGGGCTCCGAAGAGCTCCTCCAACTTCTGTTGAAGCCAATTGGAGAAGAAGGGTTCTGGGAGAGCATGGCCCAGCAGGACCTCTTCCAGCTCTCGAAGACAACGGCTGAAGACACGATGGGCTGGTGGAGCCGCGTCAACGGTCCCACCGCTACCACTCACACCACCAGTTCCGTCCTCCGAGACAATTCCAGAGGAGATGGAGGGAAACATAAACTCGGAGCTGTCGGCAGTCGAGTGCACGGGAATTAGTTGACCACTGTCCAAAGAAAACAGGTTACTTAATTCACCACAGTAGTAAGTCGAATATATGAATGGGTTTGGGGTGAGTAGGGGACACTTACGTGAACAGCTCCAGGTTTTGGCACTGCTGTGGATCGTCGAGTTGCAGTCTGGCAATGGGTATACCAGGCTCCAAAATGGCGCCGGTTGTTCTCAGGCGAAAGAGGATGCCAGCTGCTGGGGTCCGCAGCTCAAGAACCAACTTCATGACCTCGACAAGGGCGTAGACTTCGTTCTCGAAGACGTGGCATCCATCGCCCACCGTGTACTGTACCAATTTCCCTGTCGACGGCGCTCTAGAAGAGTTGACGGAGGATGGGTTTTCGTGTTTGTGGGTGTGTGGGTTAAATGTGCGCACATAGCTATCAGCATCCTCACTCTGTTCCTAAGAGACTGCAGGGTTTCGACTGCCCCGCAAAGGCACCAAGAATCTTCATGAAAATGACATCCATGGAGGTGGCACAGGCTCCACTAGGACATATCTCGGACAAACAGTTACCTGCCTTATTAAGGTGTTATTGGGGATGTTGGGCGCAATAACCGAAAGGAGCATCGCAAAAAGTACTCATGAAACATCGGGAGACAGAGCAGACGAAGATTTGGGCGTTTGGCCGCACACGAATCCCATCTAAGCTATTCAACATGTCTGGCTCCAACATACCGAAGAATCGAGAGGTCCCACTCCTTTGAGAAGACGACAGTTCTGTTGTCAATGACAGTTCGGTAGCCCTGGGCGTCCTCCTGGCAGTAGGTCATGTAGGAGAAGGACTCGTGGTTGATGAGAAGCCCATCGCTGGACATCTTCAGAACATCAGCGGACAGGAGACCGCCATTCGTGATGAGGTGGAAGGAAGACTTTCCGGTACGAACAACCTAGGTGCGGTGACGAAGAAAAAGGAAGACGCTCATCGTGAAAGAGGTGGGGAGTTAAGAGCTTCAATTTTGAATGCGAAACGATAACTAACCCCTGCCCCTAAATAGGCTGTCGCATGACATTATTTTATATCGGCTCTAACAACAACAACAACAACGAATGGGAGGCATCACGGAGGGCGTATAAATAAGAGGAAGGGGGGTTTTTCTAAGCGGTAGATACAAGGCTTGTTTTCTTGGTGCACTGAAGAAGAGACCGCTGAAGAAGATGCAACCTACCTGCAGCACATATTTCACGCCATCCGCGATGAGTGTCACATCGACGATGTTGCTCAGTTCATTGGTTGGAATAAACTGACCCCTATAATCAAATGAATATTCAGTAAGTGCGTTAACAGACAATGGGGGTGTTGTGTTACGGCGGGGACGTTGAGTTCAGGATGCCCATGGATGAACAATCGGTGTTGCACGACGATGGCTGAAGTAAGGTAAAACGGCTATGGTCCTAATTACCTCTTGGCTTAACCGAATGTGGGAGCATTTGCTTCCGCAGCGGCAGCACATCCAACGGCAAGCAAGCTCGTCTGTCACCCCAACCCCCCCTAAACTTAGCTGGTCTGTCCGTGTATCGATTCCGTCTAGTGGTGCGTTCTAAAGACCACGAGTGACGTCCTTTTTTCTTCTTTGTCGTGACGAGAGATAGTTCTGTTCCACCACCAACTGCCGCCTTGCAGAACGGACCTTCTTCTTCTTCTTTGTCGCGATCATCTCCATCGAGAAGATGAACCAGTTTCGTGAATTTCGCACGACGTCCAGTCCAGCCAAATCAGTTTTCCTTCAACCTACGACCCTCTGCGTCTTAAACCATCAGTTTGGACATTCACACGATCCATGTTTATCGTGTCCGGTTTTAATGTTTTATTGCAAGGCCTCCCGACAATGGACGTTAGGGTTAGCGGTCGACACGCCTAGAGCATTCCCATATCCTCATATCACCCTGGAGATTTGAGACATCGAGGAGGCGAGTGAGAGAAAACAGAGACAGCCGAAACTAACCGTTCAAAGTGAAGTTGGAAGTTTTTGTTGGCTTGCTCGAGAAACCTGTAGCCTATGTGCAGGGCGGTGCACATAACTCCGAGACAGGTATCCGGCTTCTCGACCTAAAATGGATACAAAACATGGCAAATCAGTGGATGGTTATCATTTCGGCGTATGCGAAGGCGCCTGTGTCATCTAATTGCACCTGAACCTCAAGATTGTTTTCTTATGCGGGAAAATTGTTTACTGGTGAAATTTATCGTGACCTTGGACAAATAAATTACAAATTAGCAAGCGAAATAACTCGATTCACGACTACCGTGTGGGGATCATGTTGATTATAGCCAAGAAATGCAAAACTCACACGCAATTCAACCGGCAAACCCTGCTTTCCCATTAGCCATTTGTAGGCAACGCCCGATGCGCATATTGGCCTCCTGTTTACAGTGTCTCTCCTGTTTGTTTTACCTCTAATAATCATCGTCTTCCCATTGGTTGGGCTCAGTGGTGTCAGGTAACTCGAGTAACTACAGTAATCGTGGGCTCCTTTGTAGGTCATACCAAACACACACACACACACACACACACACACACACACACACATACCTTGTCCTTTTTGGCAATCAATCGATCCAGCCAATCGGTGTCAATTTCGTTGCGGGTGTAGGAGTCCGACTCGAGGATCTTGATGAGATACTCCACCGTCGTCCTGAATTCACCGCGAATCAGGAGTTCGCGGAGAGCAAGAACCATGTTCCTGGACGGAGGAGGGTGGTGGGGGGGAGAGAGAAGATCAGCATAATATAGCCAATGAGCAAAGCGGTCTTGTTCTAAGAAGACGATCACGCGGCATGCCTACTACTACTACTACTACTACTACTACTACTACTACTACTACTACTACGACTGCTACGACTACTGCTGCTGCTACTGTAGCTGTTGTTCTTGATGAGAAGAATATATCTAGGCTATTCGACATTTCTTAAGACAGACAATAAGCTAAAGAAGAAGAAGAGGGAGAAGCAGAGCAAACATACTCCCTGGCTTCTTCGCGGGTATTCTCGGCCGAAAAGCAGTGTCCAAACTGGGAATCGGCGAATTCGTGGATGCCACCGACCGACCCCACACTGAAGTAGCCCCAAACGGAGCGGCTACTTTTGAAGTTGAGCTCGAACAAGTCACCAGAACGCGGTTTGAAGCCCTCGTCGGGATCCTCGCTGGTTATGCGCACTGCGATCACATGGGCGCTCGGTGGTTGGCGCAAACTGAGGCTTCTGCTCAACGATAGGCTGAAGTCGGCCGAATTGGCGAGTCCGAAGAGCTGACGCACGTCCTTAATGCGTATGAGAGGCACACCCATGCTGATCTATGTCAACAAAAAGATACAATAAATGCCTGGCTACTGATGTGGCAAAAGTAGGGAGTATTCGGCGTTGAGACGTTACCTGTAGCTGGCAGGCCGGGAGGTTGACGCCAGAAATCACCTCAGTGCAGGGGTGCTCCACTTGAAGGCGGGGATTAAGTTCAAGGAAAAAGTACTCCTGTGTGTCCATGTTGTAGAGGTACTCCACGGTTCCTGTACTACTGTAGCCGACGCGTTTCGCGAGTCGAATGGCGTCCTTAAAGGGCACAAACAGGCGGTCAATTGGGTGGTGGTGGTGGTGGTGTAGGATGAGGGGGTGTGAGGAAGAGAGGGTAGGACGATTAGGTAGGAGGAGGGGATAGGTAGGAGGGGCTGGGGGAGGGGGTAGAAGGAGGAGGAAGACGAGGGGCAGGAGGATAATTGTATACAAAGGGGAAAAGGTAGAGCTACTCCACGGTTCCTGTACTACTGTAGCCGACGCGTTTCGCGAGTCGAATGGCGTCCTTAAAGGGCACAAACAGGCGGTCAATTGGGTGGTGGTGGTGGTGTAGGATGAGGGGGTGTGAGGAAGGCGATGAGGTAGGAGGGGGGATAGGTAGGATGGGCTAGGGGAGGGGGTAGAATGAGGAGGAGGAGGAGGAGGAGGAGGAGGAGGAGGAGGAGGAGGAGGAGGAGGAGGAGGAGGAGGAGGAGGAGGAGGAGGAGGAGGAGGAGGAGGGGCAGGAGGATAATTGTATACAAAGGGGAAAAGGTAGAGCTACTCCACGGTTCCTCTACTACTGTACCCCACGCGTTTCGCGAGTCGAATGGCGTCCTTAAAGGTCACAAACAGGCGGTCAATTGGGTGGTGGTGAAGAAGAGGTGGTGGGGGGGGGGTGGATAAGGAGGAGGAAAACACAAGGACTAACTCTCTCTAAGGCGTCGAAGACGGATTGGGGGGCAACCACGCAGGGTGCCTCTTCGAGGACTTTCTGGTGCCTTCGTTGGACGGAGCAATCGCGTCCATAGAGACTTATTGCTTCGCCATACTGGTCCGCCAGCAGTTGGACCTCCAAGTGGCGAACGTGCTCCATGCACTTCATCACGAAAATGGGCGACTCCGGAACCTCGCTTTGGACCTGTAAGTGAGACAAAAACACACAAACATCGAAGATGGTTCACCAAATTGTTCCAACACCTTCCACGAGGCCGCTCTATCCGCTTGCAGGGGAATGCCGCGGGGGAAGAGGCCGCTGTTGGATCACAAATGAAGCCAACACGGCAACGCGTGGTGGTTGAATTCCAGATGATGGAAGAGCAGGTTTCACCACGCGCCCGACAGTCTCCACAGATTCGGTGGATTACAGGGCACGCACGCCCTGGGAGTCGAATCAGGGGTCATTCACGAACAGAGGGAGGCATCTGAGCGAGAAACCATCGGAACACTCTTCTATTTCGACTTCGGTCATTCTTTTAATTGATGGGGGGCCTCTAGATTGTTCCACACAACAAAGCCCCTAAAGGGTCGCCAGGCAGTTACTCCGCAGTACGCCTACCTTTTCTCGGATCAATTTGAAAGGTTAAAAACCTAAAATGAATACGCAGACGAAGCCTATGTTGCCTCTGTATTCCATTTCTACTCGCTTTACATTCCAACGCCCAAAGATTTGTGGCATTAATAGTAGCTGGTACTTGTAAAACAGATAAATAAACCTGTGCAAATGAAATACTGACCGTGTTTGCGTAAAACTACAATAAATACACACCCCCGCTAAAGTATGTGTCGCTTTTGAACACAGAGAATGTTGCCTCAATGATGTTGTAAGAACTGAAATGCGGATATGGGTGGTGGCAGAACGCATGGGAACTGTGGTTTTCGACGGTTGCTAGGGGGCGTGGCGATACAGAAATGCGAATGACGTGGGACTCCAACAGTTTTTTTAAAGATTGCATCCACAATTCGCTTCCTTCTGCGAAGGGGAAACATTTGTGCTGGAAGAGCAGAACCAAGTCAAAAATATTGCTGATAGAAAAGAGAAAATTTGCCACTTTTTGGTGCGATCTTCAATGGAAAGTGGAACTTTTTTTGATACCACACAGGGTTTGCCGGTTCTGAGACCTGGAGTAAGCTTAACCCCTATAAGAACCTGTGTCCACGCCTGCATAATTCCCCGGCCTGAAATGTTCTAATTTTTTTAAATGATCTCCTTTTCTAGTGGCTTCCCTATGCTCTCCATTCAAGAGATCATCGTTCAACGCAAATTCAATAGTTGTTCACTAATCGCGGCTCGTATTTTAAGTGACCCCTCCCATCCCCTCTATTCCAGTTTATCTAAATGTAAATCTCTTCGACCAATGCGTAGGCTATACCGTTCAATACCCACAAGAACGGCGGCATATCGCAATTCGGTCTTTCCTTATTTGTTCCGATTTTTAGTTTGGGTTGAGGAGTATCTCAGAAACCGTGTGATCGGGCCAATTAAGGCCCAGTGTAGTTATGTCACAGCCTATATCCTGCTAGAGAATGAGCCGGTTGCTTCATCGGGGGGAGGGCAATTTTGGCAGATCTTCAATCAAATTAGTCCCACCAGGCAGCTGTGGGGGCTCAGGTGGTATAATAGAGCCGACAGGATCTTCCATCACATGCCAGGGACAATGGGAGACTCGCCACCACTTGGACTGAGTCCTGGGGCCACACAGCAATTTTGTCCAATCAAGCGGGTTGAAACCGGAGCGGGACCTCTGGCGAATGCTGGCAAGAAGCTACTCGGAACTCAGTGGACATCAGAGGTACCACTGGGCCCCGGAAGCTTTATGACCCATTGAAACCATACTATCAATCCAAGGCATTTCATTGGTTGCTGCAGCATCGTTTCTCGTAAATATTAGATGACGCATCCAATCCATTGTAATTCACTTCGACCAATGAGAAGGCAATACTGCTTAATTCCAACAAGAACGGCGGCATTCCCTATTCGTAACGATTTTTAGTTACACCAGCAGAGAGGAAACAGGAAATCAGAATCGCGTTTTCATATGCTGAAAGAGTTCGTGCTTGTGACCTCAATAAAGTGACCTTGCCATAAGTACCAGAGGATGGTGTGTGTGTGTGGGAATCTCCTCCCGTCAGAGCATAAAAAAGCTTTATGGATTGAATTTCCATGAAGATTCTTGGGAACATTTGAAATGTGGCGCTGCCTGTGGAGAGTCACGCAAAGAGGAGATGGAATGGATGGCCACTGCGGCGACGGCTACAACAGCCGCTTTCTGCCACCAATCGACAGCACACGGCGATACGCACGGCATATTTTGATGGTCGGCCTGCGATTCGAACCCAGGAACAGAGCGGGGATGCTAAAAGCGACACCAGTTGGTCGGCTTCATGGGTGGGTGACAATTCCATGAAGAATCCTGGGGTAGTACAGGTAAAAGGGTCTCAGGCGCCACCCGAAATGCCAGCAACACTGAAGCAGCTACAAACTTCGGTGATACGACGAGAACCAGTTTTCGACGCGACAAGCAACTTACAGTACCAAATCCAATCCAAGCAACTCAAAGTCAAAAAAGAAACCCAACCACAGCCGTGGAACAGTCGGAAGCGACCCTCCAAGAGATAAACAAACAGAATTTGCAGCATCAAAAAAGGAACCCTTCCAAAGAGCTTCGTCTTGGAAGACCTCGCAATCAAGACCCGGAAGGAGGGGTGTAAAATAACAACAACAGACACCGTCGTGGGAGCGGACAGCAAAAAAGGAACCCTTCCAAAGAGCTTCGTCGTGGAAGACCTCGCAATCAAGACCCGGAAGGAGGGGTGTAAAATAACAACAACAGACACCGTCGTGGGAGCGGACAGCAAAAAAGGAACCCTTCCAAAGAGCTTCGTCGTGGAAGATCTCGCAATCAAGACCCGGAAGGAGGGGTGTAAAATAACAACAACAGACACCGTCGTGGGAGCGGACAGCAAAAAAGGAACCCTTCCAAAGAGCTTCGTCGTGGAAGACCTCGCAATCAAGACCCGGAAGGAGGGGTGTAAAATAACAACAACAGACACCGTCGTGGGAGCGGACAGCAAAAAAGGAACCCTTCCAAAGAGCTTCGTCGTGGAAGACCTCGCAATCAAGACCCGGAAGGAGGGGTGTAAAATAACAACAACAGACACCGTCGTGGGAGCGGACAGCAAAAAAGGAACCCTTCCACAAGAGCTTCGTCGTGGAAGACCTCGCAATCAAGACCCGGAAGGAGGGGTGTAAAATAACAACAACAGACACCGTCGTGGGAGCGGACAGCAAAAAAGGAACCCTTCCAAAGAGCTTCGTCGTGGAAGACCTCGCAATCAAGACCCGGAAGGAGGGGTGTAAAATAACAACAACAGACACCGTCGTGGGAGCGGACGGCAAAAAAGGAACCCTTCCAAAGAGCTTCGTCATGGAAGACCTCGCAATCAAGACCCGGAAGGAGGGGTGTAAAATAACAACAACAGACACCGTCGTGGGAGCGGACGGCAAAAAAGGAACCCTTCCAAAGAGCTTCGTCGTGGAAGACCTCGCAATCAAGACCCGGAAGGAGGGGTGTAAAATAACAACAACAGACACGCAGCTCCGTGGGAGCGGACGGCAAAAAAGGAACCCTTCCAAAGAGCTTCGTCATGGAAGACCTCGCAATCAAGACCCGGAAGGAGGGGTGTAAAACAACAACAACAGACACCGCCCCAGCTACTAACCTGATGGAAAAGACTTTCGACGTCGTCGGAGCGGACGGCGCGTCGAATGCCCTTGCCTCCGCCGCCCTCCGAGGCCTTGATCATTACCGGGAAGCCGATTCGGTCGGCGACCTCGCGACACCGGCCAGCCGTATCAACACAGGCGTCGGCGAAGTCCTCTGGAGAGATTACGGGCAGATTGGGAGCTGTGGAGGCGTCGGCGCTTCCGATGGTCCGCGAAGTGCCGCTTTCCTCTCCATCCTCCCCATCCTCGTCGTCATCGAGACCCGCGGTTTCAACCGTAATATCTAGAAAAAAGCCGTTCTTTAGGTGATAATGTCACAGACCAAGTCTAACTCAGTTGCGGCAATATTTAGCTCTTCGAGGGCGTCTCCATTACCCCCCCCCCATAACTCCCCATTGTTTCCAAGTCCTCCTCCGACGACGTGGCTCTCGTTCCGCTGGGATATCGGTGTCTTCCATCGTCAAGGTTGAGAGTCCAGGATCCCCAGTTCTTTGAAGTGCGGGGGGGTAGGGTGGGTGTGTGTGTGTGTCAGGAAAAGAACTCACGGGAGCCGCTCCAGGGGACGGTGGGCACGCCGACGCTCTGCGCGAGAATGGTCGAGGCGACTTTGTCCCCCAGGGCCCACATCGCCTCGTGTCCGGGACCTAGAGAGGGCGGAGAGCAGTTAGAGAGGGAAATTGCAATTTGGGTTGCCCCCGCATAAAATAGCCAACAGAGTTAAAGTCAAAAACCCATGTATCGCCGCATTCGCAAAATGCAAACCCTAAGCCCTATTTGAATTAAATTTTATTTTTCACGTACGCCCTTACTCGGAAGGCTATTATATTGGCCATTGTTAACGCTTGTCGCTGCCCTGTGATTGGGTCTGCATGTTTTCCCAACTCTTTCCGGATTGACCCATTTTTCAAACACGCCTTTCCTTGGTCCATGGAACCTCAAACGTTCGCAGTTTTGGTGTTCATTCCCAGCCCCTTGGAGTACATTAGTCTAGTTTCCCTTACTCGTCGCATTTTCTCCGATTGAGTTAAACCGTCCCTTGTGCCACGGGCGATAACACACGACAGCCACATGCTACAGGGAGTTCTGAGATCACTTCCGGAAGTGATGCATTGCAAAAACACGTGTTACCCGCCCCCGTGCTGAAGTATCCTCTTGATCTAGTTCACGCTAATGCCAAGAGAGAGAGAGTTGTGGTCCTCGAGATATCGGTGGACCAATTATGCTGCCCACGTTAGGTAACCAACCTGAAGCCGAAATAACATGTTTTATGGGTCTCGTGTCGTTGGATTGGGCGAACGCATTAACGTGTGCATCTCGAGCAAAACACCGAGTTGGCAAAAATAGAGGACTGTTGGCTGTCTTTGTGGGGTTCTTTTTAATTGGTGCTGCGCATGTGATGGTCGCCGAAATACAAGAGTTTTCAGCTATGACGTGGTGAGAAATAACAAAAATCTCGCAAACCACACAAAAGCCTTAAGATAGATTTTCATTCGTCCGGTTTATTGTTTTAACGTGGTCAGCAAACTGGGCTCTAGTTCCCGCCCAATCGTAAAACACTAAAATGTCGGGTTCCAATTGGTTTACTGTCCATACGCGTTTCCATTGGTCATTTAAGACTGAAACGTGCATAAAACGATATGGGTTTCTGTCATTTATTTTTCTACTGGACGCAACAGATTTATCCAGGAATTACATTTATCTAAAGAAGACCGGATGATTCTTACCAAGTCGAAACGTGGCTACCCTTTCACCGACGCAACGCTACACAATGTCACGCAGACACATTGACCTCGCAATTCAAGAAACCCGTATGATCGGTCAAGCGTCGGTGATTGGAGGACGGGACAATGTGCATTGTAAAAGTGACTCACCGAGAAATGCGATATTGTGCTCAGAGAGAACTTCTGGCAGCTGGGGATTCTCCGAGGCGTGTCCCCACCCGGCCCAGACAGCCTAAAAGAAACAGGATAATCAAAAAATCAAATTTCTGCGACGACCTCTACTACCGGCTTCATTAGCGCAGCCTTGAGGATGCTCGGGAATCATGTTAACGAGACTACTCCCATAATTCGAAGAAGGATGCCCAGAGAGGGTAGAAGGGGTGCTGGGACGGTGTATGTGGACATTAGAGAATGGTAGTAATTTTTAAATACGACTAGTGTGAAAATTTAGCTCAATTCTTCGACGCTACTTTGCATAATCCAACCCATACCAACGGCGATCTCGTTAATGACCCACGCGTCGCATGTTGAGACCGGAACACAATCTTCAAGGGTGTTACAAAATGACGCTACATCGAACTAGCACTCTCTAATTTATGTCAAATTGATTGTGGCCTCTTCTTCGCATAATCCAAACGTATCGGAAAGTGTTCCGACAGCATTCCCGCTCTGTTGCTAAGGGACTAACAGGAGAGGCCAGCTCGGGTGGCACTGGAGACGACACAAAAAAATTCACGAGAATCTCCATGCCAAACTCATCTAATATGAGGTAAAAGTTCGGATTTGGTTAGATGGTATCGCGATGTTCATGACAGGATTGAAGCATGAAGACTCCCGCGTACATGCGACGACGCCCACTGCGACAGTCGTTGCAGACAAAACTCAGAAAATAATTTTCTCTAGCTAGTGGATGCTGTTTTCACGACAGAGAGGAGGTGGCTTCGTGGCCTGTCGGTGATCGGACGAGAATCGACGGTTCTGCGTGACAACGTCGCCGGCGCGAGAGAAACGTTCCAAAAACGACGAAATCTCGGGTGGTCCGGAGGAATCCGTGCTCGCACAATTCAAAGCATTGGGGGAAAGGTGGACGTGCAAGAAGACGCGAGTCTCGGAGTAGCCCCAGGTAGGAAAGAGACGTGAGGATTTGTTCTACAGCCACAATCATATCATCCATTTTTAGTTGGTATTTCTGCTTTACTTGCCGGCCCAACATATTTTGGTGCAGAATAAATACAAAAGCAGTGGTCGTGTAACGTAGCAATATCGGTTTTTGCCTGATGACGTCAGACGGTGTAACAATACTTTCAAGTTCGATCTTTTTTCAAAATCAAATGAAACACCACAAAAATCACATTTTTTGATATTTGTAGTAAGGTGTTTTTTTATTTTGGGGTTGATAAATTAAATATTTCCGATTTTCCCCCAGTTAACGTTTACAAAAGTCGATTCTTTCGGTCAGACCAACCGGATGGGTTTGGCGAAGCTCATTTCCATTTCAATGGGCAGGTATGCCAAAACATTGCCTCGTTTGGGTCACTGAGCCCAAATTTTGCCGAAATGTCAGTAAAAATGTGCAATACATCATATATCATTCATAAATGGTAGACCCCCTACTATAAACACCAATAAACAGATGATGGTTTTCCATTCAAAATGGGTGTTCCGTTTGCGTGGGCGACGAACATTTCTGTTGTGCCGCTGGAATTCCGGGTTGCCCTCTCAATAGTGGAAGGAGCACAAATGTGATCGATTTGGACCAATAAAAATGCAATTAGTCGGCCGTGGACGCGCGCATTCTTCGGTTTTGCATTGGAATGGTGGATCTTTTCCGCCAACGTTTTGCCAACAGACACCCACAATTTAGTAGGCAATCCGAAAAAAACAACATACAAGTCACGTGCACACTGTTCTGCGATTTGAAGTGATCATGTTTAATAGAAGTACTTTACGCGGTAGTCCTCGTGATAAATACATAGAACTTCATACATTTCCAAATAATCCATGCACACAAACCGATTAAAACCCAAGATGCTTTATTATCTCAAACATACATGTTGCAAAAACAAAACGTCTTTGCGATTACATGAATTCCAATTTTTGTCCAACGGTACCAGAACATAAGATTCGATGTCCCCGAGACCACTGAACTTGCAGGTTGAACTAGTTGACCGTTTTCTCTGACTCACCAAACCTCTCGATTGACAACAAAGACGCTACACCCAACTAACGCACCAGTGGACCTGAGTGCACTTGGTTGCAGACAGCGTTGAAAAGGGTAAAGAAAAACCCTGGCGAACAGGATCTGGCGTCTAGGAAGGCGGATCCCATTCCATGACACAGGTCCCTCGACCAAAACGAACAAGGCTGGGTCGCGCAGGCGACGCCAACTGTACAAAATTCCCAAGAAACCTCGTGAAATCGTCTCTAATTTCGAAATTCATGATGCCACACCATACTAATTCAAATAATCTCATGCTAGAGGATAAACCGGATTCAGGGGGGGGGTTCGCCATTAAATATTTTGACAAGTGGGGTCTTCAGTGAGTCACTTAATTGATTTGATTGTGACAGGACAGAAGGGGTGGGAGAAGCGACTTAATAATAATAATTGTCGTGGCTTTATTGAGGTCACGAGGACCAAAACTTTCAGCAGTAAAAATAGGCAATATTTCAAGGATTAGATGTGAAAATTGACTTGGTGACCGTTTAACGTAGCGCGCACGTTACGGGAATTAATGAATGAATTAACTCTTGGGCAACCGAAACGGTTACCCAACAAATCCTTGTTAATTTTAGGTTGACACGTAACAATTTTCTTCTCTATCCAACTCCCTGTTTAAATGGTAAATTTCTCTATACTCTAATGCCCGATGCTTTAACCGCAGTGAATGGTACTCAGTGCATTGATTAATTGCGGCGCTCAACCTTAAGCTAGGTGCTGATTGGACGCCTTTCGCCCTATCGTATTACGCAATTGTATGGCCCAACTTTCATTGGCTAATTTAAGCCAAAATACCTTACTCGCAATGCTAATTGTTACATCGCATGGCAGTTGACTCACAAACGTTGACAGGTCGCGACTTACATTAACTCGGTTTTCTCCCCGGAAAGACAAAAACAGTTCTGGTCCATTTATCGCAAATAAAAATATGCCAAACGCGTGTTATACCTAATTTCCGGAAAATTCTACAAGTCTATAATCATGATGCACTAATTTCACAAGTTTAGCTGCCCGAGTGAACTGGGTGGACGACTTACTTTAAACGACCCACTGATTCTGTCGATGCCACAGCTGCAGCTCAACGGACAGGGGATCTCCCAAGCGAGGTCATAGTCCAGGATGCTTCGGTTATCGGCAGCCGAGGAGCCACTTATTGGCCCGAATTTTAGGATTCAATTGATAGAAAATAAGGTTCTAATAATTCTCATGATTATTACCTTTTTTACCGACTGTGGCTTCGTAAGCTCCTAACGAGGATAACAATGCATAGCGACGATTACACAATCGAAAAATTGGCTGTCTGCATATGAACTTAAGATGGCTGGATTCGCGAGACTATACTTGTATATTTGGTGTTTGTCTATTACTCCCTGTGAGTCGCTATATGAACAATTAACGACCGAATCGACCAATAGGGGGCCACACACGTGGAGCTCGGAGGCTGCAGCAGCAACAGCCGGTTTCCGCCACCACCAACCGCAGCCCCTGATTGGCCAGATTACAGACCCGCACGCCGCTGCACTCGGTTTATTTCAGCCGATATTCGCATTCGATATTCTGCAAATACATCACTTCCAGCTCCTGCTTCCTTAAATGAGCGTTCAATTCTCAACGAAGTTGATGATTTTCACTCTGCTAACAACTGCTCTGGTCTGTCTACAAGAAACCTTTCTTCGGGACATCAATCTGGATCACATATTTATGCCAACGAATTTCGTATGCTTTCGTCAAGACTGAATGGTCGGCGTTAAATACAAAGGGGTTAGTGTCGCGAGTTACATCAATCTCAGCTAGTCAAAATCTAACAAAAAGATTTACTGCTATGCTGCTAGTGCTATTGAATGTGTTGGGGTTACGTGTCATCCAAGGTCTCTTCAAAACTGTAAGTCTGTGACAGTCTTTAACTTGTATATCCCCCCATCTTCTACCAGAACAGACACAGTTGAGGTAAATCGCCTTGACAAGATTTTTGTGGATGAGCTGTTCAGAACATCGTAACCACGCGACCTCTGGAAAAATCTTAACAGATTGAAAGGAGCCCGCCACCCATATCCACCAAGTGGTGCCTTAGACCTTGATGCTCTGAACGATGGCTTTATCTTCAAATCCGCTGACCATTCCGCGGTACCTCTCGTTAGATATCTTTATCCCAGCGCTTTCCTCATGGAGTGATCATGTGGATGCCGTCGTCGTCGGTAAATGTCGTCGCCTCTGTTTATTAGTTCGCCGGTTCAGGAGACTTGGTTTTAGCTCTAGCCGTATAAAAAAACCTTTCTCCATGCCTGTATAATTAGCCTTATTGTATATTGTTCCCCTGTGATTTTTCCCTGGCCTCAAATGTTCGAACTTTTTAACCCTCCGAAGGCTTTTTAAAATAATCTCGTTTTCTTGTGCCTTGCCTATGCTCTCCATTCAAGAGATCATCGTTCAACGCTACTTCAATAGTTGTTCACTAATCGTTGCTCGTATTTTAAGTGACCCCTCCCATCCACTCTATTCAAGCTTATCTAAATGCAAATCCCTCCGACCAATACGTAGGCAATACCGTGCAATACCAACAAAGACGGCGGCATATCGCAATTCGGTCATTCCTTATTTGTCCCGATTTTTAGTTTCACCAGAGCAGGTGAAGAAGGAACTAAAAGACCATTTTCATATCTAGTACTTGTTATACTCTCCTGTTTTATGCTGAAACTTTAAGTCATCGTGATCCCAATAAAGCCGCTAGAATTATTATTATTTTTTGACAACTCGCGAATAATGATGCCATTTATACTGATGACACCAATGGAAGCCTGCCAACGTCATCTGATGTCAATCTGATGGCATTTGGACTTTGTGTTAACCACCACCACCTCGAATCAGTCAATGCGCCATTCTTAAGACCATTATAACCCAATCTACCTTGTTTTCGAAAAACAGAGTGTAATTTCATCACTAAACGACAAAAACAAGACGAATATCAGTTTGGGTTGAGAAGTATCTCAGAAACCGTGTGATCGGGCCAATTAAGGCACAATTTAGTTATGTCACAGCCTATATCCTGCTGGATAATGGGCCGGTTGCTTCATGGGGTGGAATTTTGGCAGACGTCCAATCAAATTAGTCCCACCAGGCAGCTGCGGGGGTTCCGGTGGGATCTTCCATCACATGCGAGCGACAAGTGGGAGACTCGCCACCACTTGGACTGATTCATGGGGCTACGCACAGCCAATTTGGCAATTTTTGTCCAATCAAGCGGGTTGAAACCGGAGCGGGACCTCTGGCGAATGCTGGCAAGAAGCTACTCGGAACTCAGTGGACATCAGAGGTACCACTGGGCTCTGGAAGCCCACAGACGAGATTATTTCCAAGGCAACTGACAATTGTCGACAATTATCTGAGGAATCGTGGGCTATCGATATAGTGGGTTATCTAAGGCAGTAAGCTCTTGCTTAGGGGAATGGAAACTTACGTCGACGTGGTTGTCGACGGCCGTTCGAAGAATAAGTTCGACGTTGGCGTAGTTGTTGACATTGGAGCCGCCAGCCACCATGACCATCTTGTTGGCCATTTTGATGTACTCGGCACTGGCCTGCACGTCTTCCGGCGATGCCATGCACACGAAGAAGAAGGCCTCGGCGTTCCTGAAGGTCGTGTAGGCCCAGCTGCGGATTGAGCGCATACACTTCACCGCGGCAATGCCGTTGTTGGCCACGAGGATCTACAAAGGCATCACCAAGACACTTGAGAGGCTGTTGTGCTCTTCTTATTCACTTCACATCACACCTTTGTGTCACCTGCCGTAACACCCGAGGGGGTCCAAGACACCGCTGAATCATCCAACACTTAACTAATCCAGGGGCCACACGTGGAGCTCGGCTGGTAGTGATGATGATGCTGCTGCAGCCGGTCTCCGTCACCACCACCACCACCACCCGCCAGCCTCCGAAACGCAGCACTTCAAGCGCGCACGCCGATACTAGGCCCGACTTATGTGTTGGTGACCGCAGCGGAGAGTCGAACCCGGGTTCTCTCGCGAATAGAGCGCGGATGCTGACCCCTACATCATCGAGCCACACATTAGGCTCCATCGATAAATGTTGCCAATGATAGTTAACGCGTAAATTCAACGCCCATGCAGGCGATGTGACCATGGCCCTTCGATGTTCTGTACGATGCTACGACCAGATCATACAGTGTCTGCGGTTCTGGTGGCATTCCCACCGGCAAACGTCGGCCGCACTTCTGCTATTTGAATCGCGATTGGCACACCTATCGTCTTTTTTAACTTGCAAAATCGTCCAAGGAGCCCACCCCGCCCTCGTCTCTCCAACCAGGCACACAGATCGCACTCGGAAATGGAGTACCGATGGAGATGAGAAAATTGACCTCCCGGGACGACCCCGCTAGACAGGACATCCGAAGACCTAACCGAAGCAGCAAAAATAACGCCACGGGGGTGCACTGGGTAGTCAGGCACGCCCCAAAAGCGACGTCATTAACGCACCCAAGGGAGCACATGCACCGGGATCATGGGGTGCAACACGCCGTGGCATGAGATGCCAAAGATAAATGCCGGCAGCAAATTTCTATGACTGCGAACAATAACACGCGTGAATGTGTAAAGATAGTTGATAAGGTGGCTACAAAATGATTTATCTAACCGTAATTAACACGCCAGTTGGCAAAATGAAGCCTCTTCCTACTTGCCCTTGTAGCTGAGCAGTGCTTTCTCCTTTTCTTTTCAATTATTGCACATCTAAACTGCCGAGCCCCTTAGGCGTGGCGACTCTCATCAAATACCTGGCCTGACTCCATGCAGTGCCTGCAAGACGAACAGGCACTAATAAGGTGTTTGAAGGGTCTTCCGTTGAACGCATCCAAACGCGTCTCCATTCGATTGTCTCACTTCAAAATCCCTCGGTGTTATTTACAACAGTCGGTTACATTGGAGTGATCACGGGAATGTCGTTGTTTAAGACGACCGGGAGGGAGCTCAAACCGACCAAAGGCCTTCATCGATGTCTGTATAATTCCCCTGGGTTCCGACAGAGGAATTTTTCAATAATTTCAATTTCTATGTTCTTTATGCAAGAGACCACAATTCAACGCAATGTTTTCCCTCGTATGTTAGACGAATCCTCCTATCCATTCTATCCAAGTTGGTCGAAATGTAAATATCTTCAATCAATCCGAAGACAATATCATTTAATGCCCACAAAACGGTGGTGGTGGAAACATAACGCTTTAAACGTTTTCTTTCTTTCTTTAGCCGTCACCATGCCGACGTTTGCGCTGTCGGAGCGGTGGGCAACTAAAAAAATGTGGATATAGAGCGCGTGGGCCCGGAACTGTTTACGATGGGCTGTATTTCAAGCTGACCTGGCCACCGATAGCCCTTCGTGAGATTCATAAATCCGGTTGATCCTCTAACAGGAAACAGCCAGCAAGTAAACTCGAACTACAAAATGATACTGAAGATAGGTGCTCATGGCGGTATAAAGAGACGAAATATTCAAGAAAATATGTATCTGCTTGTGGAACATTAAATAAATGCCCTTATCGTAGTTGTCGGCTTTAACACCAGTGAATAGTTAATGCCAAATGCAAATAAAAATAATAGATGGCAAAGAAACGCGATATGAAAATTGCCTAACGGAAACAGTATGGCTGGAAAGTAGCTATCATAAAACGTTAATTAAAGCAAGAGATTTAAAAGAGAAATCGTATTTTCGGACGCAATACAAAACAAATGAACGCACCTTTTTAATACATCGCTGGCCATGGTGAGCACGTACGAACTCTTCGACAGAAGAGTAGGACATTTTTCGAAGCGCTGTCTAGTCGAATTGTCTAACGTCGAAGAACAATAATCAATTGAGAGTATATGCAACAACACAGTGGTTAACTAATGATGCAATAAAAACGAGACCTTCAAACGGATATAACCCCGTAAATCGAGCGCATGTTCGACAAACACAAACAGTATTAAATAAGTAAATGTGCTGTTTGAAGACACCGTTTTAATAGTATGAACGCGCCGTAGAACCGTGGTTGAATAAGACAGAAGTTAGATATTTTCACAATACGTTGGATTTCCTTATCAGTTAATATTCAATAGTAAATACTTTAGCAATATACCAAAACGTTATACTGACATCAACCCATAAGAAGAAACTGTGACAGTTAACGAAGCGTTTAAGTATACCTAAATATATATAGAGAGAGAGAAAAATGAGACGGGAGAAGCTAAGCGAACGATAAAAATCCCTATAAGATAAATATCTCTATTATAAAATAAAATAATTGTTTCAGGTTACATACCAACCAATTCTACCTTGCGTGAAAGAGATTGGTCAGTATAAACACACCGAAGGCGTGCCTTGCAAAATACACTAACAAAATTCGAATCACAACACGCAATCATTAAGGACATTAAGCATATTTGTTTATGTTTAGCTATAGTTTTGGTCAGTAATTTTTCAATTAATTAGTGCATGTCGAGTTATCTATCATACGAGAAATTTAGCGTGCCTACTCTATCCGATAAGCTCCGGCTTGATGATCAACCGGAATCATGTAGGTCCCGGATTGCGAATCCTTACGATTGATGGTCGAAGACTTCATCCACATGGTAAAAGGGTATGCAGAGTCTCTGGAAGAGCGTCTTTGTATTGCTGTGTTTAGACTGTATAAGGAAACGACAGACACTTTCAAAAGAATCGGCCTCCAACAAGAGTAAGGTCCCTATTGGGAAAGTGAGTTAACGATGACAAATCCAAACTTTTGCCTGTTTCATGCGCTGTAATCATGCTTCACAGGACGAATTCGGTAAAAAAAATTCGGTAATAGAAACACACTTGCAAGTCGACCGTCTGCTTTTAGCAATGCTACACGCACAGGCGAGCACAGAGAGCCAAGTTCTACAAATCAAAGAATTTTGTGACATACGGTTTGAGCGATCGTGCACGTCTGCAACTAAGATACTTTCACAATTTACGAAATGAGTCGAAACTTTCCCTCCGCTCACCCGTAACGACTTCAAGCAGAAGACTGCGAGCGAAGAACGACTGGCTAAAACTTGCCCAAGAGTCATTGGATTTTCGAAAATTAACAACCAATGAGTTGCCAGACGTTAGTATATTCGTAATTGTTTAATCGTAAGCCACAACGTATCGCATAACTGAGGAAGAAGTCGAATCTGGGACATTCTACACGCTATGACAATCAAACTTTTTGGAAAAATATTCAGTCGGAATATCAACTCCCAAATACCGCGATGGATTAAACGAGCCCGACTAACATGAATAATAATAATAATTGTAGTGGCTGTATTGAGGTCACGAGGACTAAAACTTTCAGCAGTTAAAAGAGGCAGTATAACAAGTATTAGTTGTGAAATTTGTCTTTTAGTTCCTGTTTCACCTGCTCTGGTGAAACTAAAAATCGGGACAAATATGGAATGACCGAATAACGATAAGCCACCGTTCTTGTTGGTATCGAACGGTATAGTCTACACATTGGTCATAGAGATTTACATTCAGAAAAACTGGAATATAGGGGATGAGAGGGGTCACTTAAAATACGAGCAGCGATTAGACCTATCGCCAAGTCTACTGTCTGGTTGAAAGTGATTGAGAAGCACCTTTTCTCTAAATTATATGAAACGCTTAAAATTGCCGATGGCCCGTTTCAGTTTGCTTATAAACCAAATAGAAGCACTCAGGACGCCGTGGCTACGTTATCGCACACCCTCCATTCTTCACTTGATGCCTAAGCGAAAGCCGTCAAGAGGGTTTTCTTGAACTTCTCACTGCATTCTCATGCTCTCGCATCCTTTCTTAACTATTTTAAGATGGCGTTGAAGGATGGTTGAAGAAAAGGAGCATACTCCAAACGAATGATTCCCGAGCTGGAAAACAAACGGAGAAATCTTCCGTTTACAGATTTTAAGGATCGCGGGAGGGCCCCTGTCAGGACCAGCAACCGTATCAACTATCTTTACACATTAACGCGCGTTATTGTTCGCAGTAAAAGAAATTTGAAGATATTTACATTTCGACCAACTTGGATAGAATGGATCGGAGGATTCGTCTAACATACGGGGAAAAAATTGCGTTGAATTGTGGTCTCTTGCATAAGGAACAAAGAAATTGAAATTATTGAAAAATTCCTCTGTCGGAACCCAGGGGAATTATACAGACATCGATGAAGGCCTTTGGTCGGTTTGAGCTCCCTCCCGGTCGTCTTAAACAACGACATTCCCGTGATCACTCCAATGTAACCGACTGTTGTAAATAACACCCAGGGATTTTGAAGTGAGACAATCGAATGGAGACGCGTTTGGATGCGTTCAACGGAAGACCCTTCAAACACCTTATTAGTGCCTGTTCGTCTTGCAGGCACTGCATGGAGTCAGGCCAGGTATTTGATGAGTCGCCACGCCTAAGGGGCTCGGCAGTTTAGACGTGCAATAATTGAAAAGAAAAGGAGAAAGCACTGCTCAGCTACAAGGGCAAGTAGAAAGAGGCTTCATTTTGCCAACTGGCGTGTTAATTACGGTTAGATAAATCATTTTGTAGCCACCTTATCAACTATCTTTACACATTCACGCGTGTTATTGTTCGCAGTCATAGAAATTTGCTGCCGGCATTTATCTTTGGCATCTCATGCCACGGCGTGTTGCACCCCATGATCCCGGTGCATGTGCTCCCTTGGGTGCGTTAATGACGTCGCTTTTGGGGCGTGCCTGACTACCCAGTGCACCCCCGTGGCGTTATTTTTGCTGCTTCGGTTAGGTCTTCGGATGTCCTGTCTAGCGGGGTCGTCCCGGGAGGTCAATTTTCTCATCTCCATCGGTACTCCATTTCCGAGTGCGATCTGTGTGCCTGGTTGGAGAGACGAGGGCGGGGTGGGCTCCTTGGACGATTTTGCAAGTTAAAAAAGACGATAGGTGTGCCAATCGCGATTCAAATAGCAGAAGTGCGGCCGACGTTTGCCGGTGGGAATGCCACCAGAACCGCAGACACTGTATGATCTGGTCGTAGCATCGTACAGAACATCGAAGGGCCATGGTCACATCGCCTGCATGGGCGTTGAATTTACGCGTTAACTATCATTGGCAACATTTATCGATGGAGCCTAATGTGTGGCTCGATGATGTAGGGGTCAGCATCCGCGCTCTATTCGCGAGAGAACCCGGGTTCGACTCTCCGCTGCGGTCACCAACACATAAGTCGGGCCTAGTATCGGCGTGCGCGCTTGAAGTGCTGCGTTTCGGAGGCTGGCGGGTGGTGGTGGTGGTGGTGACGGAGACCGGCTGCAGCAGCATCATCATCACTACCAGCCGAGCTCCACGTGTGGCCCCTGGATTAGTTAAGTGTTGGATGATTCAGCGGTGTCTTGGACCCCCTCGGGTGTTACGGCAGGTGACACAAAGGTGTGATGTGAAGTGAATAAGAAGAGCACAACAGCCTCTCAAGTGTCTTGGTGATGCCTTTGTAGATCCTCGTGGCCAACAACGGCATTGCCGCGGTGAAGTGTATGCGCTCAATCCGCAGCTGGGCCTACACGACCTTCAGGAACGCCGAGGCCTTCTTCTTCGTGTGCATGGCATCGCCGGAAGACGTGCAGGCCAGTGCCGAGTACATCAAAATGGCCAACAAGATGGTCATGGTGGCTGGCGGCTCCAATGTCAACAACTACGCCAACGTCGAACTTATTCTTCGAACGGCCGTCGACAACCACGTCGACGTAAGTTTCCATTCCCCTAAGCAAGAGCTTACTGCCTTAGATAACCCACTATATCGATAGCCCACGATTCCTCAGATAATTGTCGACAATTGTCAGTTGCCTTGGAAATAATCTCGTCTGTGGGCTTCCAG
Source organism: Proteocephalus fallax (assembly GCA_028672205.1). Taxonomy (NCBI): domain Eukaryota; kingdom Metazoa; phylum Platyhelminthes; class Cestoda; order Proteocephalidea; family Proteocephalidae; genus Proteocephalus; species Proteocephalus fallax. The sequence goes on along the minus strand of JAPUBX010003991.1, from coordinate 427,368 downwards.
AGCCCAGTGGTACCTCTGATGTCCACTGAGTTCCGAGTAGCTTCTTGCCAGCATTCGCCAGAGGTCCCGCTCCGGTTTAAACCCGCTTGATTGGATAAAATTGCTGTGCGTAGCCCCATGAATCGGTCCAAGTGGTGGCGAGTCTTTCACTTGTCCCTCGCATGTGATGGAAGATCCCACCGGAACCCCCGCAGCTGCCTGGTGGGACTAATTTGATTGGACGTCTGCCAAAATTCCACCCCATGAAGCAACCGGCCCATTATCCAGCAGGATATAGGCTGTGACATAACTAAATTGTGCCTTAATTGGCCCGATCACACGGTTTCTGAGATACTTCTCAACCCAAACTGATATTCGTCTTGTTTTTGTCGTTTAGTGATGAAATTACACTCTGTTTTTCGAAAACAAGGTAGATTGGGTTATAATGGTCTTAAGAATGGCGCATTGACCGATTCGGGGTGGTTGTGGTTAGCACAAAGTCCAAATGCCATCAGATTGACATCAGATGACGTTGGCAGGCTTCCATTGGTGTCATCAGTATAAATGGCATCATTATTCGCGAGTTGTCAAAAAATAATAATAATTCTAGCGGCTTTATTGGGATCACGATGACTTAAAGTTTCAGCATAAAACAGGAGAGTATAACAAGTACCAGATATGAAAATTGTCTTTTAGCTCCTTCTTCATCTGCTCTGATGAAACTAACGGTCGGAACAAATAAGGAATGACCAAATTGCGATATGCCGCTGTTCTTGTTGGAATTGCACGGTATTGCCTACGTATTGGTCGGAGGGATTTGCATTTGGATCAGCTTGAATAGAGTGGATGGGAGGGGTCACTTAAAATACGAGCAGCGATTAGTGAACAACTATTGAAGTAGCGTTGAACGATAATCTCTTGAATGGAGAGCATAGGCAAGCCACAAGAAAACGAGATTATTTTAAAAAGCCTTCGGAGGGTTAAAAAGTTCGAACATTTGAGGCTAAGGAAAATCACGGATGAACAATATACAATAAGGGGGATGATACAGGCATGGAGAAGGGTTTTTTTATACGGCTAGAGCTAAAACCAAGTCTCTTGAACCGGCGAACTAATAAACAGAGGCGGCGACATTTACCGACGACGACGGCATCCACATGATCACTCCATGAGGAAAGCGCTGGGATAAAGATATCTAACGAGAGGTACCGCGGAATGGTCAGCGGATTTGAAGATAAAGCCATCGTTCAGAGCATCAAGGTCGAGGGCACCACTTGGTGGATATGGGCGGCGACCATTCTGTCTTGACGAAAGCATACGAAATTCGTTGGCATAAATATGTGATCCAGATTGATGTCCCGAAGAAAGGTTTCTTGTAGACAGACAAGAGCAGTTGTTAGCAGAGAGTGAAAATCATCAACATTGTTGAGAATTGAACGCAGAGCTGGAAGTGATGTTTTTGCAGAATATTGACTGCGAACAGCACTGAGCCAACCAGCTCGAAGCTTCGGCTTGGTGTGTGTAGACGAAAACTCTTTTATGAAACCTCAGCGATATCGAAACTGGGACTTTTTCTACCCTCGTGCCGTTTACGGTTATCTGCCATCCTGCTCTCTGTTTTTCCTCGAGATTATGACCAAACCCATGGCTCGCAGTGTGAAGAAGATCCAGCCGAGAAGGGCCGTTCTATCCAGAATGTCGACTAGTGAACGTCGACCGTCTCACTGCCTGACCGTCAATAAGGACGATTACGAAACTCTCTCAGTGGTGGCTCAACTCCGCGAAGTGGTTTCCGGAATGGCGAGTTTTCTGTCGGCGCATCAGAACAAGATGCTGAATAAGGAAGAGTCGCCGATCACCCCTGCTCCTGAACATGAGCCGACGCCCGATACCCCTGTTCATTCCCCTCCCTACCCCGTGACCCTCATTCCTTCTACCGTGAATGAAAGCCCTCTTATCCCAGCAGTGTCTTCGTATTCTTCCAGAGTGAATGAGTGGTTGTGGTTGGGGGAGTGCAGTGGCTGTGGGCACAAAACGGATGTTCTCATGCGGTTGGTCGATTTAAGCCGCATTATCAATGAAAGATTAATCGATGCTTTTTACAAAATAACCTGTGAGACAGCGATTTGCGGTCTCAGATAGAATTCCGTCAAAAATACAGTTTTAGCGGAATTCAGTGAGCTGTTTTTGAGAGTAATTTCGTTTGATCAATGGTAAATTCATGAAATTGATGAGTTAAAACAAAGGTTTTTTGCAAAGTGTTGTAAAAAGATCAATGAAGATATTTTGAAAAAAACAAATTTTCCAAAAAAGCAAAATGGTGGTGGCCGTCAAAAGGCCCCACACCAACAAAGCAACAACCCTGAGCCAGCTAGTCGTTCTTCCTATGATCACTATTTGTTTAAATCTGATCAATTCACGCTTTCGGGGACTTAAAAACGTATACCTTGGCACGGTGAAGCAACGGCAGATATAATTCTAGGCACGAGTCATCGAATATATGAATATTCTATTTTCACTGACACACAATTTAATTTTATAAAACATTTAATTTTTTAAGTTTATCGTGGCCGCTCAATAAAAAAATCTGTCATGAGAAAACATTGGGCACAAAAGTGCCATCGGTTTAGAAGAGTATTGTCTAAACCCAAAACAGCATAAAAATTACTGATTTAACGGATATTTAGTAAAATAAAATTCATATATTGGATAGACATATATATGCTAAGGCTTCAATATTTCCTTCAGTTCAGCTAATGGTTTGTTAATCTTTTTCACTTACGTTTACAATATACAGAGGGTCTATTTAAAATCTGTGCTACGATTCGCTTAATGTTTGTGGATTGGTCTACTTATCCAATTGACCTTGCATATTCGAAAGCTCGAAATTGTTTTTTTCCTCTTATTTTCTTCATTCCAAATCTTCTCAGATTTCTGTTTGATTCAATTTTTATCATTATCTCAGACTTAGAACGCTATTTACCGATACAAATAGAGTGTATCTTTTTAAAGTCAAATGTTTTTAACCAATCATCTGACAGTACGCTGATACCGATTGCCGTAATTGTATTCACGTTTTCTGTGTGGATGTCTAAACGACACCGGTAATCTGACCGGATACATTGACAGTCATTGCAAATTATGAATTCGAAAATTGTAAAAGATTTAAAAAATGGTACTATCTATTTTCACGGCTGCCAATTCTGGTACGTCGACTATTATCTACATATCCTCACCTTACAGTGATATGAGCATAATTATTGCCCCGAATGCATTTGCCGAAGCTCTCAAAATTTGCAAAAATTCTCCCTTTGAAATTTGTGAATCTTTTCTTTCTGGAAAGATTCGCCTTTATTCTCTTAATCGAGTTGAAATATTTGTCGAAAGATGTACTACTTCCGTTGGATGTACTACAGATCCGCCGCTATCGCCCCTTGATTTAACTTTTCCTCTCTTCGTAAGCTTTCTCGTTTTTATTTAACAATCATGTTTCACAGTTAATCTATATATTTTGATAAAGCTCTTTTTTTCAAGATACTTCGCGGCCCCAATGTGAGCTTTGTCTCCATTGACACGTTTAGAAAGCGCATTGCTGGAATATGGTACGGTCTTACAGACCGAAGAAGCAGCAGCGCATCGTTTTGCTTCTCAGATTTCCTTTTTCTCTGGGCCACGGCGGGTGTAGATGCGGACACAGTCACTTGGATCCACGTCAACGCTGTCGTCCCGACTATTTCGCCGTCCATTCAAAAAATCAAGAATTATCCTTTTGATATGGATGTTTTCAAACATTGTGTACAAACAAACTCGGTGAAAAAACGGTTCAAACACTTCTACCGCATCTCACCTGGAGGAACATTACTGGATTATCGATATGGGTAACTATTTTGAATTACGTCTTTTATTTTCTTTGCGCTTATAAAAGTAACGTTTACCCAAACAATGCCTTTCGTTTCACCGGAAATAAATATTGAGTACGGGGGTTATTTTAGATTCTTCCAACTGGACCCATCAGGCAACCTGATCGCACATCTTGACGGCGATGATGTCATCCAGTCGAGCTCTCCAGCTGGAATGTGGGTTTTATTTCTTATTAAATCCACGGAACCTTCTATTTTATATTAACATTATTGCCCCTCATACGTTGATCGTCAAGGATACCGCGTCAATGCGGGAAGCGATATGGTATCTTATAATGAGCAGTCGAATAAAACGGGACTTGATACAGCGTAATTGTGTCATTGAGATTGTTTAACATGGTGGTTTATTATATGTGGAAACTAAATTTTACATAGTTTTATTTCTATTCTGAGTTGACTATAATGAATAGACGACGAAACGGCCCCGTCTATCTTTGGACCCCTCAATACACAGTGGTTTGGTGTTTTAATGGACTACATGAAGTGAGTCATAAAAGCTTGTTAAGTACCGATGCCTGAGAGTATCAATGATTTAAGAGAAACGCGTCCAAGAAACCACATAGGTGTACCCTCGAGGGTTGCTGCTTCAATTCAGCGACCGGAAATAGGGTTCGGTTCCATCGCCTGAATCCCCTCTGCTGCCTTGCAATTACGCATTTTATTGTGCCGAGTCACTTTATTGTATAACCTCGGTCAAAGATCGGGTGGTGCATATGGACGGCACCTGTACGAGATGTTTCGTGGAAATTCCTCGCCACAAGGCGGCCCTCCTGTATTGGGCGAGACTGGCGGACTTCAAGCAAACCAGCCTCTTGTTAGTGCCATGGCCTTATTCGGCTGCATGTTTCGTGTAGCTGGTGCACAGGGGCCGAGGAAGACCGCGCCCGTCCGCTTTCCGCCCCAACAAACCTCCACTTGTGGCTGGCTCTCCTGCGCTACGCCTTCGTCCCCGGCGGCCAACGCCCCTTCTCCACCTCCCCCGTCTTTGCCGTGCACAATCGAAGCACAAACAAAATCTCCTTCCACTCCATTCATTCGGAGCAGGAGAGGAACGGACCAGAGAACCCATCTCCATGTCTCGTGTTTCCGCCCCCCAAAGCTCCTTCTTTTGGATACGCAAACAAGGTTAGTGCTTTTGCAGGACGTACTTGATTTTGTAGAGGCTAGATGTGCCGCCTCGGTTAAATGCCAGGTGGCGCTGGGTGTGTTATCTGTCCCCTATTTCCAAAATTGGTCAGGCAAATCGAATTAACTTCGACATTAATAAAGAGACCCTTTCTCTGCTACTCAACGGGTTTTAAAATATAATGTTTTTTTGCAGCTGCATTTCCGCATGTTGACGCGTCTCGAGGTGCTTGGAGTACGTTCTCCGCGTGGCAACGCGCAGGGTAGCGTAGTTGTTCGTCTGGAGTTGGTGAGTTCTGTCGCCACCAGCACAACCCCATCCCCAGCCTCCTGCAATCCCGTGGTTCAGGCCGACTTGGCCAAGTTGCAGGAGGCGGTGGAACGTCTCGCGAAGGATCTCGGTTTTCAGGCCAAATTTGGCCCCGGTGTCAAAGTTCCTCCACCATCGGTTTCTCGGAGGAGTGTAGGGCCAATTAATCAACCCAACTGCACTGGGTAAGTTTCCAAACCGTTTATCAGTACCCTGTCTAACTGCCGCGAGTCTGACAGCTGCGGAGCAAATCTACTCTATTATTCAACGCGTCAATTACAAACCTTTACTGAATAATTCCCTCCTCAAACTACTAGAGACAACAATGATCGATCAGATCTGCACCAACTGTTGCATATCGGTTTGAATTTACTCATACCCCGGATGTCTACATGCTGTTTCAGGAAGCGTTCGGTCAAATTCAACCTCCCATCACCGACGGATTCGCGCATGCCTCGTCAGCTAGGAGCCTGTGAAGTTCCCGAGGCCTCCCTCATACTGGAAGAGGGTGTTCTCTGCAACGCCAGGCCTTACCCAAAACAAGCCCTTCCCTACCCACCACAAACCCTGCCCTACAACCCCTACAGATACTTGGTCTCTCCCTCCCCGCCACCACCACCTCCAGCCGCTCATCCTCCTCCTCCTCCCCATGCCGTCTGCTGTCACCAGGCGAATAACTCATCGAGTACCGAGTTGGCGCGCTTCGAGACTCTTTTCCAACGACTTCTCGCCGCCCAGGAACCCCGAAAAGTCCCAACTGGTGGGGTGAGCGTTTCCACGGAAACGGAGATAGCGGCGGAGGCGAAAACAAAGACTGTGGGGAGCCATGGTTGCGACAGAATGAATGTGGGCGTCAACACGAGTGGGATGTGGCCCACAGTTTCGTCTATGGGCTTGGAGAAGCTCGCCGTGGAGACAACGAACACCGCCAAAATGGAGTCTGTTGGAACACAGTGTGAGGATGAGCAACGACAGCAGCTGAAACAACGTAGGGAGGCAGTCAAAACAGGTTGGTGCATTGTTCTGCCGCGTCGAAGAAATAGAGCCATTGTTCTGCTACTTTAACACATTGTTGGAACCAAGCCGATCGATACAGGTTGTGATTTGGGTGGCCCCTCCCCCATCGTTCGGTGAAATGCATGAGATGACAAAATCGCGCGTTTGCCACCAGAGCAGTTGAAATCGACGGAACATATCGCTTTAAAAAGGATAACTATCAGATATTATTGTTAGAATTGATTAGGTAAATACAGGCCACTTTTTCTAAGGCGTATAAAAACAAATAATTGAGCCCAAGTTATCGGCTACTTCAGCGGATATCAAAGGGATTTCGTGCACTTTGGGATATCAGTATCCGCATAACGACGGTGTTGTTTGTGCGTCCCCACATTTTCCTTTCGTGTACATGTCCCGGCAAGTTGAAGTCCAACACCCGCCCGCTTAATGGGCGATGGTTCTCTCTGCGACACTCTGATGGTGGGGTTTGGGGGACTCTGATTTAGGCCGTGATTGATGGGGCGCGGACCTTTTTGTTGTTTTTTCCGTCTAGGTTCCCCGGACTTGGCGTCACCGTTTCCGGGAAATCGCCTTCCTCCGCACTTCGACTCAACGCGTTCCATGGAGTCGATATTTTCATTCGATGCAAATCATCCAAACAACAGGGACGTGTCATTGTTGTTGTGTCGTATCAACGAGCAGGTACGCCCATTGTAGGACCGAGAGAAAGGGGCCTGCATTTCTATGTGACGTTTTTCGCACATCTGAATTTCAGAGAGATCCGCGTGAAGAACAATCATCAGAAGGTCCTGAATATAGCCGGTTGCTGGTGAGTGAGGCTTCTTTGATCACCAGCTTCTATTCTTACCGAAATTAAGCCTATTTGCGTTGGAAATTGATCACTGTCTTACTCTGCCCCTCCTCTGATATCGTCTAGTCGGGTCTTCAACGTGTCCTCGAATGCCCACATCCCACCTCCCGGATGCGAAAGACCACTTCCGTTCCCGGTGACATCTCCCTATTGCCGCCCTTCTTCACAGCCGCAGACCTTCCCACCGCAACTGTCAATCACCGTCGGAATCAGCAGCAACGTCCAGCCTCCTCGGCTGCCAGAAACGGTCCTCCTCCTCATCCAACACCCCACCAATGGCCGACGCTGACGGACGCCGACTATGAGGCTGAGCTGGCCCACCAAGCCCAGCGATGCCAGGAGGAGGTGGCTGCTCAGCTCAATTCACTCACCGACTCCTTTCTGACAGCGGGACCGCCGTCGCGTGCATCGGACGATATTAACGGAAGGCGAGTGCTGGGAGGATCTTTCAGGTTTTCTGTCATCTTTTATGCGATTTGAATTCCGAGCCCTATAGGGTCCACCGCGGAAGCTTTACTCGATCATGTAGATGCCTGCGTTCAATATTCGTGGGCCTCCACGTCACTGGAGGAGCACACCGGTAAGACCGGATTATTTTCGTGGCATCGAACCACGGAGTCTCTGAAGAACCAAGTGAATGCTGTGGGCCAACCCTCCCTAACAGCAAAAAACGATGCAAAAACATGGCGATGGGTTTAAAAGTGAAGTCTGTCCACTGGGCGTGCTAATATCGAATCGTTTCTTGTCCCCCAGAAAGACCGCCGAGTACTGCGACAGCATCCCTCGCATGCTCTCCACCCCTCTGGGCCGCGTCCTCCCCGACCCCCCTCCACCACAACCGCCATCAACTTCCAGACAGTCCTCCCCCCCCTTCGCCGTCCCACCACCCCCCTTCATCCGAGCACCACCTCCGCCGCGAGGCGTCACCGACGAAAGCGCCCTCATCATGGGTCTTGCCAGGAAGTACCTCTCGCCCGCGGTACTCGACAGACTGGTGCCCGCCCCCACCGGATGCTGGAACGGCGCGGAGAGTGTCGATGCGGGCGGAGGGGGGTGTCTGGAGTACAGCCTGGAGTCGCGCCGCTACCTCGCCGATCACAACCTGCTGAGTTCATTCGCCGCGGGGGGCAAAAACAGCACTCCGGCCGCCGGTGATTGGATTTACCAGCGACCACTCTACACCCCCGAGGTGTCCACCATACCGAATTTGGCGGCAACAGAGGAAGAAGAACCGGAAGAGGATGACGACGACGAGGAGGAACGAAGATTCCTGTTGTACTCGCTGGAAAACATGGAAGGCCAAGGGGAGTCAGTGGTCCCGAATTCCAGCGGCGCTTCCGAGGAACGGATATTGGACATGGAGCACCTGAGATCACTACCCAAGTTGTTGTAATAAGACTTATCGTGTTCTTTTTGGTGTAAATCTATTCATATCGCCGGGGTGTGGCCAATTCGTATGGGTGTACATATTATAGTGATAAAATCATGAAGACAGTGGCGCAATAAATCAAGGTGTGTGTGTGTGTGGGGGGGCAGGAATGATTGTCTCATATCGACGACGTCTGATCCGTGGTCGACTCCGACCGACTGGAAAGCGACATCTGTGGTGAGAGGCCCGAGGTGATGGTGCTCGTCGCCGCTGCCGCCTCTCCCAACTGTCGGAGATCCCCACTCTGCGAGATCCCGTCATCCACACTCCCGCTCGGCGGCTTGACGAACGTCTGTGATGGGAGGGAGAAACGCTCGGTGGGAGTGGGGCGCGCTGGCGGTGACGTCAGGTACACCGAGGGGCTTATCGATCCATCGGTGAGGCGGCGAACGCGTCGGCGGCGAATGAGAGCGATGCGGCGCATCAGGCGGCACGGCGATTGGTCGGCGTCTTCTGCTAGCTGAATGCCATCAGCGCCGTCGTCACAGCAACCAACGCCCAGATAGGAGGCGCTAACAGAGAGATAGGGGTGACTCGGACCCCCAGTTCCTTCCCCTCCTTGCTCCAGAGCCAGCGGGTTCGGCGAAAGTGTGCCAGAAGGAACAGCGAGACTGGAGGAACATCGGTGAATAACCGCCTTCGAACAAAACAAGGATTGGTGCATCAGTAATTCAGTCATGGGGATGTACAGGGGTGCTGGATGGAAATGCATGATAACCAATGGCGTTTGTCAATGCATCATTTCAGCATGCCTTCGACGCGCGCTCTTGCCTGACCCAGAAATTTCCGGTACCTCCCATATAAGTGGCTTTCGATGATTCGGAAACTAGAGGATGAGCCGGATTAATTGATGTTTCCATTAAGATGCCTGGGAATATTTTATAGGTGGCGGTGTCCCCATTGCCACCCGAACCGGTAGAGGCTGCTGCAACATCTGAAACATAACCAGCGCATGTGCAGGCTCACTCAGGCTGGTAAACTTCCAGCAGTCGAGCCTAGGGTGACTCACGAACGGAGTCTGAATGCCAACTGCTACACCATATAGCCGGGAATTCAAACGGTCTGTGAAAAGTCGTATGCAGACCACAGCACGTCTGCCTCCTACCAGACGTGCAAAAGCCAGAGATGAAGCTGTGGGAGCGTGATGTGTTTTACCAACGTGGTCCCCGAGTTTTGGTTGATGATGCAACAGCGGCCACTTCAACGCCATCTCCAGAATCCCCAAAACGCTTCACGAAACCGTTAACCATGAAGAGGAGGCTCACATAAAGAAGAAACACTTTATACATACCACAGTCGACTGCCCCGTCGACGATTCCCCACCAAGGCGACCACCACTACTTTTGGTAATTGACGGCAACACGGGCCCAGCCGTCTTTGGTCTGCCCTGCTGGTCGATCGCTTCATTGGCGTTAGGACTTGGCGAGGGGGGGAGCGATCGGCCCTCCTTCATGGCGGGACACAGGTAGCCCGGGTGGAAGCCGCCAATCGGGCCACCTTCCCAGACGCACGCCGACTGACCAATGGCCGCGAGACCCAACAGGTTCATCCACCGCGTCCGGCCACCCTCGCTCTCCGCCGCGAACACGCACTTCGTCCAGTCGTTGCACACGCTGAAGGGGTATCTGCCGCTAGTGCTCTCGGGCGGTGTTGTCAGTGGAGAGACGGTGAAGCCGGGCAGTTGGACGAGGCCCTCTGCAGAGGTGTCTTCGGGGTTGCGGTAGTAGTAGAGGGTGTTGTGCTTAAACACACACCATCGCCGGACGTACTTGCTGCCGACAAACCCGCCCGTCTTCTTCTTCTTCTTGAACCACAACCAACTGGCACAGTCGCGGCCGCGTTCCAGACCGCTGCAGAAGAAACACCGACCATCTTGACTCGACGGGAAGACGTCCAGGGAGGACATGGTGACTGACCGAAGTCGGGGTTTGCGTGGTGTGACGGCAGTCGCGTCGCCGCTGACTGAAGGCGATGTGGACGCAACGCTCGTGGTGGTGGTGGAGTTGGGGGTGAATGCCGCGGCGGCAATTGTCGTCGATGCAACAGCGGAGGATGAAGGGGTAATGGGCACGGCTTGGGTGCGACGCTTCGGAGTCCGATTACGAAGGACATCCGATCGTCTGTAAGCCAAACAAACTACAGTTAACCAACCTACCAAAGTAACACCAAGTGGGCGAAAATCTCTAATTATGGACTCATTGTCTCTTGCAGGCTACATCGAGGAGGCGTGAATCATGCTAGCACGTGAATATAAAGTATTTAGGCTCAGATAAGCAAGACCAAATGCGCCCTAACCCATTTACCGTCACCTTTAGCGAGGCCGCAAATGTAACGAATAAAACTCGCACCGTTTCGCACCTGTCTCCTGGTAGAGGACATTATCGGGAACAGGTGGCCACGTCCCCAGTGCCACCCGCGATGGTCGTACCTGGGGATTGAACCCAACGGGCCACTGTTACAGCACAAGCATGGCACTGGTTACTGCATTGGAGAAAGGTGAACGCAGAGGTGGTGGTTTTGAATGGTTTCTGAATGCCTTCTTTCCTGAAATCGCCCCCCGCCTCCACCAAAGGGCAACAGCGGGGTTGTGACCGTTGACCTTACCTTGAATGCTGGGGCTCAGCTGTGCGAGGCCGTAGATGGTTGGAAAGTTGATTTCGCTGGCGATTTGAGTTGGAGTTGGTGGAAGTGAAGAAGTCGGTGCAGTGGGCGGGTCGCTTGCGAATGCGCAGCGTTAGACGTTGCGAGGTTCGCTGAATGAGTGCCACAACGGCCTCGTGCGTCCACTCAAGCTGTTGTAAGAATAATGGTGTTGGGGGTAATTTCTATACACGTTTTCGTACAAAATAATAATTTAATGGCCTACTGACTTTTTTTCCAAATGAGAGGAAGATGATTTTGCTTCATAATTTACAATACCCTTAAATACGTTGCATTCCCCGGGCCAATGAAATAAATTCCACAACGATGCCCGTAATAGGAAGACGTATCTGGGCGCAGCCAGCGTTAACGTGAGCTGATCGGAGGCAGGTGTAACAACGTAAAAGTAAGGCCGTGATATTTTATAATCGAAACACAATGGTGGATTCATTCTAATTGACAGTCAATGATTTCACCAATTAACCACTCCTTTGGACCAGAGTTTAACCGCAACCAACACAATGCAATTCCGTGTTGGACTTTTTACTGTCCCTAGTCGTACAGCCACGTCCACATTAAAACGATTTTTCTAGCTATTATTGGATGAGCCGGCTTCATGTTTGTTTCCAAGACGACACGTTATACTATTGAGCAGGTGGCGTCCACCCCCCCAGCGCCACAAGTTGTGGTCTAACCCACCCGAGAGTCTTTCGCGAGCAGAGTGATGATGTTGGCAGCCACACCACCTCAACGTGCACAATGCATTCATGCTCCTCATAAAATGACTCTCACCACAGTTTGATCGTTAACATCAACAATTTCATCATCCTTTGACATCTTTCCACACGAGAACGACGGGGAGTTCGCCTAGAGCAAAAATAACCGATGCCTCCGTTAGGAAACAAATTAAAATAATGCAAATAACTACACTATATCTAGAAAAAATTTACATTCGCATCCAGAGAATCAATAATATGTACATTGAAGGCCGTAGTATGGAAGGTGAAGCCCTACAGCATTTACAAAAATATATTTTTAGTAGTGCGGACCAAATATTGCGCATAACTTATCAACCAAAACACATACATAGGTTCCTGTCTCTAGTTTCTGTAGGTTCACAGGCTCAACAGAACATGGGGTGAGCATGAGGGAGTCTTCACAATCGTGTATCACGTGCTCGAGAATATCGCGTAAACCTCGGACAATCTCCTGCATAGCATTCACATAGGCCCCGACGTTTGCATTTCCAAAGGCCGACTGCAGCGCCGTATTGAGGTCCATGGTTTGTTGGACCAACAGACCACGCAGTGCGGACATCTTGGCGATCTGACTGAAGGGACTGCGCGCCAACCAGGTTGCGGCTTTGTCAACAGCCCGATCGAGGTTAATCACCGCCTTCAACAGACTGTGGTCGAGATGAGCAGATGTGGTATGCCTGTTGTGGACCTGTTTGAGAAGACTTGCGATGAGGGTTAGACGACGGACCACTGTGAAGAGGACGCCCTGGAGGTTTTCCGTCTCGAGGACATTGATGTCGTCAATCAGAGCCTCAATCGTGAAGAGAATAACCCGCCGGTGGCCAATCTTCGTAATGCCCAGGTCGATGAGATCAGCGTCGGTGAGACAGCTAAGCCACTTGCCACACACGCCCGATCTCCTGAAGGCCGGAAGATAGGGTTGAAAGGTGTTACCGAGACCTAAAATTCAAACGTTCTAAAGATATGTTCAGTAGAATAGTTTACTTTAGTCACGAGAACCAACATTGAGAAGGACCTTGAGGAAGTGTGCGCAATAAACCTCTTCAACTTAGCGGCAAGGTGTAGAAAACACCCGAAATTTGGGTCACTAGAAAACTATATCTATATCGAACAGTGAGGAAGACGCTCTATCCATGACTGAGAAGACTCTGGCTCATCTGTAAGCATCCCTTCGACACGCACCAAAGGTAAGTCTTATCGGGCCCTGTTATAGACAAACAATTGCCACTTCTAAGCTTGGCGTGTGGGGAGGAGTGGCACCCCGGTCCTTGGTAAACACAACACACTCCACGGGCACCTTTGGCCCATAGAAGCAGCATGCACAAGCGGCCAAATTTGACACATTCACAAGAAAATTCAAGAAATATTAATGAAGTCGGCTCATCTAATCGCGGGAGATGTCTCAACAAAGAAGAAGTAACACGGCTCATATCATGGTACCCATATTGTAGTATTAACTTGCATCATTTTAATGATTTGAGATTTTGTTCTTGAAAGTCAAAAATAAGTTTACCATTGGCCCACGCAATCAGTTGATCGTTGGTCCACGAAGTGTAGGAGTGTGGTAGGCAATCAGGACCTATCATTAAAACCTACATTGACTAAAAGAGTAAATTGGCATGGTGAAATGAGATAAATCGCATGAATTCATTTAATCGCCAAACCATAAACAATAATCAAAAAAAACATTTACTGGATCATTCACAACCAAAAACGATTTTTGGCTAAAATAGCTTTCATTGATATACGGGCGGCCTAACCGACCAAAACCCAATGCGACAGAAGCGCTCAAAAAATGTCCGTTGACACTGAGATATACACAAAAAATAACCAGGCATTAATTATCTGTCAAAATTGGTATGTAATGGAAATAAATGCTCACAAATACGTTTATACGACGATACATAAGAAGATAGCACTTAAATACATGCGAATTTTTTGCATAAACCAGCGACCTCTAATATTGTTTCGTCCGATGATTATTTAACACCACCATGCTGTCTTTGTTCTGCAAAGTGACGAAAATTTTAAATTCTTTCGAAGTGAGGTTAAATTACTAGTAAATTGGTATAAATCGCTGTTAAAATATCTTAGTTTTACATTTTGACAATTTCTATTTCGGAAAATCTAGACAGACGTGCCGAAATTGTCTCCCCGAAACGTTCTAAAGTAGTCTTCGTCTACTGCACCGGCTGAACACGAGAAAAGCGATGCCGGTAAACCATAAAGACTTCTTCTGACTTAAAGGGTTAAAGTTACTCATTGGGAGATGGATTCCGTCAAATAGAGTGAATATTCGGAGTCTCGTTTGCGTATGCCGAACCCTTGCGTCTGCAAATCGATCAGAATTTGAGTGAGCTCAAGCCGTAAAAGACTTTTTCCGCGCCAGTTTTATTCCCCGTAGTGTATATATGTAGCCCGATAAAGCGCTTAGAAGGGGTAAACAGTCAGAAAATTTAAGGCCGGTGGAAATTACTGGGGAACAATATTAAATAAGGGGAATTATACAGGGATGGACAGAGGTTTTTATATGGCTGGAGCTTAAACCAAGTCTCCTGAACCGGCGAACTAGTAAGCAAAGGCGATGGCATTTACCAAAGACAGCATCTACATGATCAGTCCATGATAACCGAATGTTAAAAATAACGCCGAGGAATTTCGATCTAAAGCTCGAAGCGAAATTATGGAGTGAAAAGATTTCAGGAGTTTCAACAGCGGCTGTCAAGTATAATGTAATTGAGATTCATTTTGATGCATTCAACAGTGACTGCCTGCCCGAATTGTTGATAATCACCATTCGTCTTGCATGCATGGCACAAAGTCAGGTCATCCGCGTATTTTATTTGTGTCACTCCGTTACGGGACCGACGGCTTGACGTGCAATTGTTAAAAAGCAAAGGAGATAGCAGTGCGTCTTGTTCTACACCGCAATTATTTGGCCGCCAATTTAATCCGCATTTAACCTCGAACCCCTAATTGTCTATATAACGTCTCTTAAAAGGGAATTCATATCCGCATAAGTCTCCATACAACGGTGCCTTCATTAGTATACGCGTTAAATTATATTGATATTAGAGACTGCGTTATTCTACGGACGAGACATTACGGAAATTGCGCTATACTACGGGCGTGATATTACAGGAACAGTGTGATAAAAAACGGTAATTACAAATCGGGATACGCTTGCGGTTATTAAAAATAGTGATTATAACGTTTAGAGGGGTTTTAAGCAATCGTTGAATTACACAATGCAGGGTCAAGGCTTGAGAAAATAATTGTTCGGCGATTGTAAGACGGCGTTAAAAACAAATCATGGGACAGCCATTTTGTTTAACAACAGCAACACCACGTGAGTCATCTCTCATTAGAGCTGGAGCGATTGCGGCGGGGTAAAATCGAACTACAATATCAGCGACGAACCTTTGAAGGAGGCCTCTGAGGAAGCGATCATTCAGATTCGTTAGAGGCTTGGAGCCGTCAGCACCGTAAGCCAGAAGTCTTTATTCGTAATAAATATAAATGAATAGGTCCTCCGTGCAGACAGGAAATGTTTCCGAGTGCTTGGTGAGGCTAAACTCGTATAAAACTCCGCCGTCACGTCGAATCCGCATACATTCATCAACATGGCGTTAGATACCAGCCAGTGGTCTACAACACGGTTCCCATTCCGTTACCGTCCTGCGATACAAGAAGCTAAGCCAGCCACTATGCCACTGGAATTAGGAAAACCAGTACTACCAACTTCGTGGACATTGAATAATCCATTGGGGACCTTTAAACTCTGATATAGCCAGCACTTGTTATTAAAGCCCTCTGCAGTTTGTGGGTCATCATTTAAGTCAAAATATAAAATAATTACTCATTAAAATTGGCAATAGAGTCAGAAAACTAGGAAACGGTTGCATAATACTGGGGCCATGTGCCTCATGCTATGAAAATCTACATTCGGAGAACTGATGTTTACTATTATTTATTAAGTAAAATTAATTGATTGAGAATTTTAATTCCCCATTCATGGAAAAAACAATTATCATCTTTAATGACATTAATTTAACGGATGAGTATCATTTAATAATCATCTGCATTTGCATTGTTTATTGACGAAGTGTTGAACTTTAATAATTCCGTTATTTTAAGTAACCCTACCAGTGTGTTTTTTCGCTTATTATTTAGCGTTTATTTGTTTAGAAACTCGCTGACCTATCCAACAGCCCATAATTCGCCGAATGAAGGGATTTTTAATGTAATATTTTATTTTTATAATACTTTTCGGCAGTTAAATATTACAAACTAGCTTTGGGTTTTCTGGTAGATTCAACGACTACAACGCCGTCGAATGTACCGAGAACATCTGGAAGATCACCAAACGAGTCCCAGGTGAACCGCCTCAGCCGCGACGGACAAATCTACAAAATAGCCAAACAGAATTCAACTCGGCTGATTTGATTTAAGTAGTATCTTACAATCAAGGGTAGAACGAAAAAATGTGTTGATTCATCGAAGTTTAAAAAGAATCATATGTAGCTGAAATACGCAGATTTATTGATTTTTATTGATTTAATTCCATTTATTAATTCCAGTAACGTGTAGACAACCACGCCGGGGTAAAAGGTGGTAGTGACCATGATCACTTTGTTTTGACACAGTACACGTTGCTAAGTTGGTGACTAAAACGATAATTCTATTACTATACAACGGTTTTTGAGACCGTTCGTCATTCTTCATTGCATATCCCGTCGGAGGTGGCAAGAAATATTAGTCAGGGTCGCAGAAAGACATATTTATGCCACCACTTTAAGGATACGACAACAATAATAAACAGCAAACCTTACCCGGTCGCTGTTTCCGCTCTGTTCGACATCGCGAAATTCCTCTATTTCTGTGCCCTCTTAAAGTTGAGAAAAAGAAACGAAATGTGATTAAATCTCGTTAAGAAGGAAAACAGCTTTAATAATGACACCGACATACTGAAAGCGAAAACGCGATTCTCGTAGACTACGAGGTGAACAGGACAGAGAGGAACAGATATCGGGCTGAGCTCGGTCCACTGTCCACTGTCGTCGGGCGCCTTTGGCGGCGTCAGCATTTCGACAAAGGTTATAATTTTACCAGAATAACCACCCGCCACGAGAACCCTTCCAAGGAAGAGAGCAATTCCATGACGGCAGCGCGCGTGGTGCATCGGCGCCAAGTCGACCCATTTCGGGACGTCGACACCAAGACTCAACAATGCAACGTCGGTCATTTCTCGCCGGGCATTGTTTATCCCACCAGTGAGCAGGAGGTGGGGTCCCTGCGGAAAACTCTCTTCATCTTCACCTAGCACAATCGCGGCTGCAAATTGGCGCCCAAATTTGAGTGAAGGTAATTGGCTCCACGATGCACTATATGAAGGAAACAGAATTAAAAAGGCCACTGAGACGAAAAAGACGGGCAGCAGAAACGCCAGCTCCCCACCTTCCTTTGGTGAACCGCTCGCAGGAACGGAGATGGCCAACCGAATTTCCCCCTCCCCCGTCTCCGCAACAGACGAATATTGAAGTAGAAGATGTTGCAACGGCGGCAAAAAACCGAGGAGTTTTCAGTGAAGGTGCATGTGCGACGCTTCCTATCCGCGGATCAACAACTGTTACTGTTGGAAAGACATCATCATTTTTCAGCGATGACCCACCAACGAAATAAACCATGCCTGAAACAACGAGACATGTGGGTGTTTGGTGCCTCTTTTGAATAGAGAAACACACCAAGTGCGCTTGGTGCTGCAGACTAGACAAGACGAGAGAACTCACCGTTTAGGGTGGCGGCGACACTACCATAGAGACGCTGAAAACAAATCTTGATTTGGTTTTCTTGTTGAAACTGTGCCAAACTCATCAAAACGGTTGTTTCATCGTCGTCTTTCGCCTGTCCGTAGACGAAAGGTTGGGGCTTTAATTGGTCATTAAAGTGCTTCCTAAAAAAATGCACGCGTTAAATATAAGTGTATACGGAGCTAATCTGTTGGAGAAATTTCAAAGTGATATCAGAGATTGCCCTTGCACGTACACACAGTCGCGATTAAGTCTAAAAACAGAGACACCACCCATAAACTCATCCACGGCTTCCTGAGAGAGTTGGCTAACGTCTATCTTAGACAAGAGACGCGTGAAAGCTTCTACCAGCGCCTCAGATTCCTTTAAGTTGCGCTCGTCGGCGTCCGCCCAAGAGCAGATGAAACGGAAGAGTCCGTCCGCGCAGGTAGACGACGACGCCTGACCGATGTAATGGACAACCTCATCTTGGTTTAATCTCTCTGGAAAAAAATCCATGGGCGACAGACCTCTCCAGAGGAAACTGTAGAAAGTATCGCTTTTTATTGTTCTCGCAATTTCCAAATAATCCGGCAGCTTTTTCTTTGTCATTCTTTACAAAAAGGTGAACAATTGATGGGAAAATGCCAACCTAGGAACCATGAACCGCAGACACAATTTCTGTATTTGCTTACAGTTTAGCATAAACGCCAATAGGTAGAGGCGCTCTACGACTTCCTCGGTTATCTCAACCTCTCCAACGTAGGCATAATCGATTATCAGTTCAACAATCCTATCGATAAAAATATATCAGTAAAAGAAACAACCTCCTGGGAAATCGGCGCCAGCACAGTACCAAGTTTCCGTTTCTGGGTATTGCATGCTTCTTAATTTCTTTATCGAGGGTTGGCAGTCTTGTAGCCAAAATTCCGCGATGTGCGTTCAAAATATCCTTTCCATCGACCTACAGGGAATGAGACTATGTAGTTTGTTTAATCGCGTACCTCGATTTGCAGATCGCATTGGTTACCAGAAGATCTGAGTGCGTTTAATTCGCTGTAGTCGACAAAGCCACTGGCTGCGTTCTTGGATTTATTTCTTGCCATTCGAAGGTGCTAGTTTGAAGAATGTGCAATTTTGAAGGATTCGCGCTATTAACAGTGCTGGATGGCGCGCTGGCAGTTGGTTCGATAGTGCGTGCAAGCCTTCCTAGGAAACCTATCACCCGCGAGATTGGGTGGGCTCGACTGCGCGTAAAATCAGAATTGAATATCCAGAGAATATGCACAGATGAGAATAAATTACACGATATGAATTTATCTTCCGTAACACTTATAAGAAAAAGGAACTACGCCAAAGATCACGAAGATTTAAATGTAATTTGTCTGCTTTTGGCGTTTTTTGGAATCTTCGATTCTCATGCTTTAGTCAACTTTGGGTGGCGTACATGCAGGGTGTTGTTCCTATTCAGCAGCGTTATTTCGTGGATTTACTAGCCTAAATGATGCTCGCTTCAAGAATCTTGTGAATAACGTAAAGTCGATGTCACCGACAGTTTAACAAAAAAATCAAAATTAAATCATATCAGCCTTCTGCTTGTTCGCTTTTTTGTCAATGTCGAGCGCAATCTAAGCATCTTCAATAATTCTAAATTTACAGAAGTGTTGCGTGAGTTATCAGATTTATATTACACTTTCCCCGAATAAATGCTTCAATTCACTAAACAATCCTTATTTTGGAGTCGACAATGGTCTTTTAGCTGCGGCGTTAGCTTCCGTGAATAGGGCGGGGTCGCCTTTAAAAAGTTGGTTCGTTCATTGATGGTTTCTTTCAACCATTATTTAATATGATTACGGTATTTTTTGAACCAATCAAGCTACAATGTGGGTCTGTGAGTGAATAACGATTTTTGGAGTGTCATTTAACGACGCAATGGCGGGTAGTGATGTTTTCAAAGGAGAGCAAAAATTGATTGCATTAAGCAAATCAGGTCGCTACTCAAGGCTTCGTGTGATTGAGTCCAATGCGTGGGAGGGCAACTGGTGTAGGTATTCCATCATTAATCTCAAACGAATGATCGACGAAAAGAATATTCTAAATACTTCCAAAAGATTGATTAATCTCTGTTTGCAAATGTACTGCAAGGGACATATTTGCACTACATAACTGCTTACGTTGTTCAACAGATAAGTGGGAACTACCAGATAGAGGCTAAATTAATTTTGTGCATTGAAAGAGCTAATTTTAATCCCATGGGTAGTGATTAAAAATGTTCTCGTTGGTACGACTGTGTCCACAGCTGGATTGATTTTTTCCGTTCCGTCCAGGAGTACCGTTAAACCACCAATCGGATTGCAATTCAAATGTCTAGATGAGAGAGACATTCAAAGGCATCAAAGATGCATTGGGTAATAAACAACGATAAATAGTTTTATCATGAAGTAGATAATGCCGGAACAGAGTTAAAGTTAAGGATATGAGGGTGGATACATATTTCACCGTAAGAAAAATGTCGCGTTGCTATTCGCCAGCTATCTTCTTGTAGTTGAGCCGGACAGCGATGATCGAGCGGCATATGACGGTTATATAATTGTTAAAAATCGTAACGGGCATGCCGTTCAGAAATAACTGTGCATGTAGATTGATTTTGTAATGCAGACAGCTGCATTCGCTTTATTCAGATCACGAGGACAAAAACTTTTAGCACAAAAATGTACAAAAAATAAAAATGTTACTGGAAGTGACAGTCATACTAATAAAATGCAGAATGAATTGAGAAGACTACAAAAAATAACAGCGATGTAAATTTCCAAGAAAGGCAAATTTTTACCCACGAAAATATCGTTTGGTGGACGAGAAATGGCGGCCATAAAGAGACCCTATCCAAAACATGCGTATCTTATTTTAAATATGCCCTACAATCCTTGTTTTCATCGGAAAGTCTATACTTTCTACCTTTTCGCTGTAAATTCTATCTTTATTCAACAAAGAGTAAACCAAGAACTCGGTCTGCTTTTCGTATACTGCTTTCGAAGTTTTCGATTAATACTTATTTTCTTCAGGTTCTATGTGCAACATAGTTGAAACAATCACAATATATGTTTGCGTTGACAGCAAATAAAAACATCTTTCTGTTGAATTAGTTGCTATTTCCAGATTAATAACTGAGAGTTGTTTAATTTTGAACGAGGCTTTTAATAAATCATTTTCTGCTCGATTCAGCTGTTCGCGCGCTTCTCAATTTCTCTTGAGTTCTGCCGTATTTATGGTCTAGTTTGTTAAACCACGTATTAAGTATTCCTTTATTAACATATCTTGACATACTGGATACTTAGATGCAATACATTCATCATCGTTCGATGTTGTTTATCATTCCGCTTGGTCAGCTAATCACATAATTGTCTTTCTATATTTGATACGTTATATGCCTTTCACAGCAATATCTGCATATATTTAAGTTTGCTAGGTGTTTCTTTGTGATATCCTTATTTTTTCATGGGTGCGTATATTACGTTCTTTTAGACTGTGACAAATATGATTTCCCAGCTCCTATTATTCTTCACGCTATTGGGTTTGATTGTCTGGTCACAAAGTTTCGTAATCCCAGGTGACTACCTTCTGAGTTATAATGAAGAAAATCAGCCACATCCACTAATAATGATACCCGGTGATGGTGGATGTCAGGCATACGCGCAATTGAAGGATTACAAATCTGACCCATTTCAGATTTGGGTTGATTTGCGCTACCTCGTTACTCCCAGAACATTTGGCGAATATTTCAGGTATGCGCACATCCATTGTGTTGTAGAAACATTTTTTCCATGTAGTTAAATATTGTTTTTCTACTAGATTAGTTTATGATAATAAGACTCGCAAATCGATTGACAACGACAAGGCAGCAATTACTTTCCCCGGATGGGGTGAAACATGGCCAGTCGATAATCTTGATTCCAGACCGCACTCAGTCACCAAGTACTTCGAGGATGTCACAACTAAACTGAAACAAAACAACAGTTTCTACGTGTCTAACCGCACAATCCGCGGAACCCCATTCGATTTCAGAAAAGCACCGAGTAAGACATGCATTATTAGTCCATTTGACATGATCCGCATTCTCTTATCTCAATTATTTATTATTATCAGACGAAAACGAAGACTTCAACCCCAAACTGAAGGATCTTGTCGAGGAAACCTATCGCAACTCCGGTAACCAGCGTGTTGTAATATTGGCCCACAGTATGGGAAGCCTGTATGGCCTCAACTTTTTGAACCACCAAAACAAGTCCTGGAAAAAGAAGTTCTTAAAGGCCTTTGTGTCCGCTTCTGGTCCACTTGGGGGTTCCATGAAGGCTCTCAAAACTGAGGCAAGCGGTAAGCACGCTACTTTGCGCTCTTATTTTCGCTCTTCTAGGAGACAAC
Source organism: Proteocephalus fallax (assembly GCA_028672205.1). NCBI lineage: Eukaryota > Metazoa > Platyhelminthes > Cestoda > Proteocephalidea > Proteocephalidae > Proteocephalus > Proteocephalus fallax. The sequence continues at coordinate 405,132 of JAPUBX010003991.1, read as the reverse complement.
TTTGGGATTTACTTTCAAAACTCCCTTTGGTATCGAGAGGTCCAGCGATCCATGCCGTCACTTGCCTTCCTTCTGCCCGACCCTCGACTCTGGGGCACCGATGAACCTGTCATTTTGACTCCGGAGAAGAATTACACTGTCCATGACTATAAAGAGCTGTTCAGTGATATGGGTTACCCCCAAGGTGCGTCTTGTATGCTCCCCCTCAAATACCTCCCGTTTCTAGGCTATCAGATGTACGTAGATACGAAACCGATTGTGGACGGGTTTGTCGGTCCGACGGGGGTCGATGAGGTGTATTGTTTCTACGGCACTGGCGTGAGTACCCCAGGAGCCATGGTCTACACCTCACCAAGCTCCTTTTACGGCGCATTTCCCGACCAGAACCCCAACATCGTGGTGGAGGATGGTGACGGGACGGTGAATTTGCGATCGATGGAACAGTGTCTGAAGTGGGACGGCGTCCAGCATCAGACGTTTCCTGGAGCCGACCACTTGGGCATTTTGAGGGATCAGCGACTGATCGAAAAAATCATGAAAATCACCAACGCCGATAGACAGCCCCGTCGCAGTCTTCCATCCTGGACTCGAACTCTTTTCCGAGGCATCAATCTGTCATGGCTCAAGTAACAAGCCAAATTATAATAACTCAATTATTATCGCGAATATGTTCAGTTTTGTAAATTTTATTTGTATTATGTGATTTTTGTACTCGTATTTATATATTGATTGAATGTTTTGTTCATCTGTGCCTCTTGGTTGAAGAAGTTGGTTTTTCCTAATTGTTGGCAAATATCGCTTCAAGGAGATACCCCGGAGCTGGTGTAATATTCCTTGAGATCTGCAACCTGGAATAATATGATTGTGATTTGGATATTTTGCGCGCCACTGTTGCAGACGGCTTCGTTGTCTAAAAAACTTCGCATCCGTTCGCACTGCTTCCAGAACGAACCAGTGCAATTTAAGAGATGCAATTGCCACAACCAACTTCAAAGTTTTCGGAACATCCCTCAACCTCCGTGTCGTATTATCTGCATTTCTTAAACAATTGAGGTGAAAGAATTAACGACTCTGCCGTCAGGTTAGGTCAATCGACTCCTGGCCCCGTTCTCACACACCAGAGCGAAAGCCGTTAAGAGAGTTGTTGGGGATCCGTTTTGGTTTTTTCTGACTAGCCTTACCCCCCCCCCACGAGGCTATTCAGGAGAGGCTGTTGATGTCAACTCCTCTCTAGAATTCCTCTGGCGTCTTCTCGGTTAGTGGGGCTACGGCTATACGGCATATAACAATTGGTGACGCAAGTGAGATCGCTCTATGACAATTGGCGAAGCAGAATTACTGTTTGATCCCGTTTCGCGCGATGGGGCAATGATTCAACAAACCGACCGTGCCTTCAATGCCGTCTACGAAGCGGACGACGCCCTCCACCAATCGAAAGAAGGCGCCGTTTGGCCTATTTTAGGGCTGTGGTATTTGGCATTACCGCCGAGACAATCTCTCACCGCTTCTCTCGCGAGGGACGCAAAGACGGATTCTCACATCGTACTTCATCTCTCAGGAGTAAGCCTGTATCTCCCCCATGCGTCAACGTGCCAACCTTCGTTTCAACGTAGCTGGCCTTCGGAAATTCGTGACCGCCAGCATCGATGGCTAGCGGTTGGTGGTGCTAGGACTATACTAGAATGTTAGGACTTCACCTCGGCTTTCAACACTTTATTATGCTCCCGCATACTTTCTCAACTGCGCGAAGATGGCGTTAAAGGATGGTTGATTAGTTGGCTTCAACGTTATTTCTCTAACCGACACCAACACGTAAGAGTCGCAAACGAAGCCTTCTCCTACACCTTGCCCAAAAACTGCGGTGTGCTGCAAGGCGCAGTGCTTTCTGCCGTACTTGTAAACTATTACACGTCTAGCCTTCGGTCCCCTTATACTATAAGGCTTATAGCGTTACAGACATCAAATACGCGGCGACCTTATTTTATGCCATTCCTGCAAGACGAATCGAGATTATCAACAGCTGGGGCAGGCAGTCACTGAGGAATTCAGAGGCTGGCCTTCTGGTGAACGCATCAAACCGCATCTGCATTACGTTTCCGCTGAGAGCAGATGCTTAAAACACTCCGGAAATCGCATCACCCCACAATTTCGCCCCGAGCTCAAAATCACAATTCCTCGGAGTGATCATGTTTATGCCGTCGCCTCTGTTTCTTAGTTCGCCGATTCAGGAGAATTGGAGTGGGCTCAAGCCGTGTACAAACTTGTGTCCACGTCTGCATTATTCCCCTTATTGTATATTGTTCCCCAGCGATTTTCCCTGGCCTGAAATGTTCTAACTTTTTTTAAATGATCTCCTTTTCTAGTGGCCTGTCTATGCTATCCATCCAATAGATCAACGCGTTCAACGCAACTTCAATAGTTGTACATTAATCGCTGCTCGTATTTTAAGTGAGCCCTCCCATCCCCTCTTTTCAAGTTTATCCAATTGAAAATCTCTTCGACTAATGCGTAGGTAATACCGTTCAATACATACAAGAACGGCTGCTAGAATATCGCAATTCTGTCATTCCTTGTCCCGATTTTTAGTTTCACGAGAGCAGGTGAAGCAGGAACTAAAATACCATTTTCATATCTAACACTTGTTATACTGCCTCTTTTAACTGCTTCCAATTATTGCTATTAGAGACATACCGTTGCCTCTGCTTGAATGTATAAATAACCCGCTAAAGAACGTGATTGTGAGAAAAATTCGACGGAGAGTCAAGAATTCCGAAATCGGCGACTATGGGATGAAACCGAGTTACAATGAGGGGATGATATAGACACCCACGAAAGCCTTGATAGGGTTTGACCTCACGCCAAATCGTGACAGATGCCAAGGTTAGGGGGTCAAGATGCCTTCTTGGGGTAGCCGAGAAGGGGGGGTTGTGCGTATCGTGATTTTCAAATATTCAACGCAAGAAACTAAGCCAAAGGTGGACCAGGGGATTGCAAATGTTTTTCTGTCATTCAACGCCATTCTGTCTGTTCAATTGTAGTGACTCGCGGGTTCTTAAGGTTTCTGGTCATCGCGATCGATCTAATACAATCGATGGCATTTCGTTTTATTATAATTTCACCTGTGTGATAGTCATCGGTTGTCCTCAGCAGAATACGGTCCCAACTTCACTTTCGCATGAGTGATTCGTATTGGATCTCTGTAATTCGTCGCCTGCGAAGTTTCACTTTTTAAAATGAAATCAAATCACCACGGCTACCGTTGTTGTCCCAATTGGTGATGTAAACAAACCAGCGCACGCTGGCACCCCAACGACCACGGCTGCGTTAGTTCAGGCGGTTGAAATTCTAGAAGGCGGTTTGATCGTCCACCAGCCCCCCAGTCAATGACGGCTTGTTTACAGAGTCTCGCCTATGTAAACAAATGAACACCGCGTTGTCCATGTAACCCTTCGCCAGGTGAAACAATTGTGATACGTTAAACGGTGACGGAAATAAGGATCCGAAATAGTCCATCAATACGCATTCATGCATCATGCTGCAAAAACTTGTTTTCATACATATATCAGGAAGACCGTTCGTGCAAAGTGCTGGGGAACCGTTTTGGTTATCACATAGCTTGTCACACCCTTTCTGTCATCGTCTCAGTCCAATCGATAGAGGGCCTCATTCTTCACGCTCACCCATTGGCTGACTGGCCTAAGTATCCCCAGCCCCTTCATGAATCCCACATCACGTCTGATGGACAAAGGAGGCTGTTCAGGGAAACTCTTGAGAACTCCTCTGGCGTTTTTTCATCTTCTCCTCTTCAATGGTTTCCGGTTTGTGGGGCTACGTAAACCAGGAGATATAACACACACACACACGGATTGACACAATCAAAGCGGACATGTGAGCGCGTGGGTCTGCCGTCTGTCTATGGGGCGTGACTCTGGAAACATAACCGAGTCGAAATCCCCATCGAGCTGACCATGCAGCTCCGATCAACGACATCAACGAAGCCGGTTCATACTCTGGAAAACATTGGTCAAACTTATGATAGGCCAGACAATCATATGCCCTGAAAAGTAATGCGAGAATTTTGCACCAATTTCCCCAAAATTTCACAATAATTGACCCCGGGAAACACCGACGATGCATTGAATCAAAATACTAGCACCAACACTGCTGACAGTTACCCAAGTCGTTATAATAGATGAAGGTTCAGGCACATTGTAACTATCTTCGTCGGTTTCATTAATGTCGCCACCCATCCCCGATCCACCCATATGGGGCACTTACCGGTTGCTGTAATCAGCCAGAATTCATGTGTCTGTGACCCGTGGGGCGGTAAAGTGTTGGGTGATGCGTGGCGGACACTCCCACCTCCTCTTCGGGTTTGAGAGCAGAGGACGCCGCGACTTGGATAATATACCCAGGACTCATCACGGTAACGGCATCTTTGAAGCCGGCTCACGCTATGACAGGGGATTGTCGCACAATAACATGTCGTCCAAATATATGAATGTTCAACAACGTGATAACTATCGGGGGGCACGATTCTCTGGTTCTGTTCGAAATAAGGATGGAGAGTGGCCCGTGTTGATTGATTTGCCCGAAAGACTGGTCGAACGCAAGAGTCAATCTGCTGAGGTTTTTAAAAGAATCTTAATGGGATGCGTGCGAATTATTTCCGTTAAATCACATTTGTTTCGGTCTACTTACATTTTTATAAATAACCCCTTTTCGAATCTGAAAGTTGATTGAGGCCATTTTTCTGATTAAAACACAGTAGATCGCACAGTTGGAGCTCAAAGTAGACAAATTATCTGACCCCAGTTCTCTACCGATTGGTTCAGGCATTTTGTTGCCACGACCATATGAACTGTTGCATCGCGCTAACATCGCCATGGTGATTCGGTAACAATGCCCACAAAAGCCCTGAATACCTAATGAGGTTAAGAGAAGAGGAAGAGAGTCTCGTCCTATTCGAACAATTCCAACGCACTGCATTGTGAACTGCTCCTACGAAAAATGGACTCGGGAACACCTCGCGAGAGGAAGAGTAGGTGACGTTTCTTTAGTCAATGCGACCTGTGCTCGTTATTAACAGTCAAACAATCCTGTAATAATAAGGGAATTCGCTTTATGAAGGTCATCAGGACCAAGTATTTCAGTATTAAAATGTCCAACAAATAAAATTGATACATATAACTGGAGACTTTGTGAAAATATACGATTGAGAATAAGTCAATACGAAATAACAATTTAATGCATCAAATATGTTCAATGCCACGACTTCTGACTGATTGAACTCCGAATTACACAGAAACAGAGAGGTCGTGTAGCATCGTCTAAAGTTCAGATATAAGTTCGTCAAAATTAAACAGATAAGCAAAATCAGTTTAAATCAGGAATGGATCAATGCCGACCAATTTATTCTCGAATAAGTTATCCATATTGCACGCTTTGTCCTAAGTTGTGATCGACTATTGGCCGAACAAATAAGATGGATTAAATTGTAATTATTTCGATTTATTCACGTTTTTTAGGCACGTCTGGTCGAGTAAGTGCTATGTTTGTTCGATAAACCCAAAATCCACGAAAAATCAAACGTTTTCCTTTTTTATGTATGTAAGATTTGGCGGTCTTCGTTTACGAGTTCAGCAGCTCTCAAAGAACGCCAACGCCAGCTCATGGTTTTGCGGGAGCAAAATAGCAATTCGGTTGGTTTCTGTTGCATCTCCGGGGGTCCTTAGGGTCTGAATCGATGATCAAGAATTTGTTCTACTTTTCAGGTTGACAGTAGGCATCGATATATTTTTGATCTGGTAAGAAAAATATGGAAATTCTCTCGTGGATTACAAATTCATGCTATTCCATGATTTTTTACTTTAAGATATCAACCACCATCCAAATCGAATCGAGTGTGATCGAATATAATTTGTTGATCGATGCCAAGGTACGTTCAAAGAAACCCCCAACTCCATTTAATGTTTTGCAGTGGAATGCATTCGCGAAATGCTTCGAGGGAAACCGCCGTCTCCCGTGCTTGATTATTTACTATCAAACAGTAAGTAGCATGTATTATCGCCCGCGTTTTCGGGTTTTAAATAGGCTTATTTATTTCAGCTTTCCACAGACAATAAGACCGCGACGCCCAAATTCTTCATCGCAAACGATTCAGTTGAGGTGATAAATTTTACTAATTTTCTCGGGCATATTTATTTCCTAACCACCCCTGTTTTTTGAACAGCCACTCACAGGCCACGCCTTCTTTTTCATCCACTCCTCTAACAAACCTATCACAACGGAGAATATTACCGAAGAGCTTGTCTTCCTCCATCACAACCCCTTAACCGGATCCTTCATGGAAAACGTCAACACTTTTATCGAAAGTGTCTTCATTCCTATTGTTGAAGACAACAAGGCAGGCTTTAATTTGTATCTATATGGAACTTTTAATTATTCGTTATTTCTCTTACATTTTCTACAATTTTATTCTTGCTATAACTGTGCCCGAAAATTAATCCTTCCTTATGGTAATTACAAACACTTACATTAACATAGATTTTTCAAGCTGTGGTGTTGTATCATTAATCGAATGAATGAGATTCAAATCTCATTCCTATAGACTCACACGCTTTGAGCGGTTGTGACAGACCTTACCATGGTCTGTAAGACTTCATTAGATACTAACTAACACACGGCTGTTTATGATTGATTAAAAAAGCCGATCGTTGATTAGATATTACGATCCAACGCGCTCGAAAAAATACCTTTAAGTACGTTTTCTCCATAGGAAATGTTTGATTTACTGTATAAAGGAAGAATTTATCTATACGTATCTCTTGCCTCGAATACCTGTTGGGGGAGAATTCTAAACGGAGAAAGTAGTCAATACAAATTCAAACTTTCAACATAATCAACAATATTATGTATGAAAACCGCCACTGAAAATCGGGAAAAATGAGGAATGAAAGCATTCGAATACACCGCCGTCTTTGTAGAAATTAAACGGTATTGGCTGCGCATTTATCGAAGAGATTTATATTGAACCAGACTCTAATAGAGGGGGGTGGAAGGTTTCACGGAATGTACGAGGAGGGAGGAGTGAAAGGCTAGTTTAAAATGTTTTAAAAAAGCTTAAATGTGATGGTTGCTTCCGTCTACACTGAAAACAGACGTTTAAAACGAATAATAATGTTTTAATCCGCGTAAGTTCGGTGATCGCTTGTCATTATTGCAATTGAACCGGGGCTTGTTCATGGATGGTTAGGGGTTCCGTATTCGTTTATTCGAAACTTTCACTGTGCATCTAGCTATTAGGCATTCCAATTAGATATCAAGACGTTTTTAAGGAGAAATGACTTCTTGCTTTCCAAATCTATGCAGAATTGGGGTTGTCTCGATAAAGATGCAGAAGAACGGGACCGCCTTCGAGAAGAATTTTTGGAATCAATTCGAGAATATCTTCGTCTGCTGAAGACCATTCACCTAGATCCTCAATCAGAGGTTCTATGCGTGCGAAGCGCTGCAGATCGGGAAGTCATCCGTGATCTCCAGGACCCCGAAATCGTCCAAACCATCGGTAGGCGGTTATTTTATTTACCTCGAGATAATAACCTTTCAAATCGATCAAACGGTGTGACCGCTTTTTTCAAATAAACTGCCTCCAATTGATCGCAATCTTATCAACCGCGTCTATAAAGGTGCCTTTTAATGATGATAATAATTATTATTATTTAAATTGTTGTAGTTAAGGTCACGAGAACCATAATAAAGTGTTGAAAGCCGAGGTGAAGTCCTAACATTCTAGTATAGTCCTAGCACCACCAACCGCTAGCCATCGATGCTGGCGGTCACGAATTTCCGAAGGCCAGCTACGTTGAAACGAAGGTTGGCACGTTGACGCATGGGGGAGATACAGGCTTACTCCTGAGAGATGAAGTACGATGTGAGAATCCGTTTTTGCGTCCCTCGCGAGAGAAGCGGGAAAATTGGGTCTCCTTGAAGAGATTGTCTCGGCGGTAGTGCCAAATACCACAGCCCCAAAATAGGCCATAAGGCGCCTTCTTTCGATTGTTGGAAGGCGTCGTCCGCTTCGTAGACGGCATTGAAGGCTCGGTCGGTTTGTTGAATCATTGCCCCATCGCGCGAAACGGGATCAAACAGTAATTCTGCATCGCCAATTGTTATAGAGCGATCTCACCTGCGTCACCAATTGTTATAGCCGTAGAAGACGCCAGAGGAATTCTAGAGAGGAGTTGACATCAACAGCCTCTCCTGAATAGCCTCGTGTGGGGGGGGGGTAAGGCTAGTCAGAAAAAACCAAAACCGATCCCCAACAACTCTCTTAACGGCTTTCGCTCTGGTGTGTGAGAACGGGGCCAGGAGTCGATTTACCTAACCTGACGGCAGAGTCGTTAATTCTTTCACCTCAATTGTTTAAGAAATGCAGATAATACGACACGGACGATTGATGGATGTTCCGAAAACTTTGAAGTTGGTTGTGGCAATTGCATCTCTTAAATTGCACTGGTTCGTTCTGGAGGCAGTGCGAACGGATGCGACGTTTTTTAGACAACGAAGCCGTCTGCAACAGCCGTCTGCGCTCCTCCAATCCGGCGAGTTGGAAGCATCCACGAGGCCGGCATGTCCTTTGTCATGAGATGGTGGCGCGCAAAAATATCCAAATCACAATCATATGTTTCCAGGTTGCAGATCTCAAGGAATATTATACCAGCTCCGGGGTATCTCTTTGAGGCGATATTTGCCAACAAGTAGGAAAAACCAACTACTTCAACCAAGAGGCACAGATGAACAAAACATTCAATCAATATATAAATACGAGTACAAAAATCACATAATACAAATAAAATTTACAAAACTGAACATATTCGCGATAATAATTGAGTCATTATAATTTGGCTTGTTACTTGAGCCATGACAGATTGATGCCTCGGAAAAGAGTTCGAGTCCAGGATGGAAGACTGCGACGGGGCTGTCTATCGGCGTTGGTGATTTTCATGATTTTTTCGATCAGTCGCTGATCCCTCAAAATGCCCAAGTGGTCGGCTCCAGGAAACGTCTGATGCTGGACGCCGTCCCACTTCAGACACTGTTCCATCGATCGCAAATTCACCGTCCCGTCACCATCCTCCACCACGATGTTGGGGTTCTGGTCGGGAAATGCGCCGTAAAAGGAGCTTGGTGAGGTGTAGACCATGGCTCCTGGGGTACTCACGCCAGTGCCGTAGAAACAATACACCTCATCGACCCCCGTCGGACCGACAAACCCGTCCACAACCGGTTTCGTATCTACGTACATCTGATAGCCTAGAAACGGGAGGTATTTGAGGGGGAGCATACAAGACGCACCTTGGGGGTAACCCATATCACTGAACAGCTCTTTATAGTCATGGACAGTGTAATTCTTCTCCGGAGTCAAAATGACAGGTTCATCGGTGCCCCAGAGTCTAGGGTCTGGCAGAAGGAAGGCAAGTGACGGCATGGATCGCTGGACCTCTCGATACCAAAGGTTGTCTATCGGCGTTGGTGATTTTCATGATTTGTTCCATTTGTCGCTGATCCCTTAAAATGCCCAAAGGGTTGGCTCTAGGGAGCGACATAAGAACATAGATGAAGCTGCTTTATCCTCAAGTAAGAGGAGATTGTAAAAAAACAGAGTTTGTTCGCCTTCGTTGCAGTTTCCAACCAAGAGACGTTAACACAGCTCGAAGGTCTCCTCGCCAGTTGGTGTAAGCAACTGCAACTTGCGGTCAATGAAAACAATTTGATAAGAAGAGAAAATGACGACATGGGTCCTGCTGATGAACTGGCCTACTGGCGAAATCGGTTGATTAGCTTTAACAGGTATTTATTTTAATGTAAAGTTACCTGATGACGCATACTTAATTACTAATTTATTTATTATATTAATAGAATAACTGGGCGCCTGAACGATCCAGACGTTGCTACAGTGACAGAGGTTCTTCAATCAAGGAGACCAGCATTTCTCGATGTCTGGAATAGATTGGTACAACTAAAACTGACTCTAAGTTTACTCGATCTCGTATTTTCGAATATTATACTTTTTAGAATAATGAAATCTCTGTGTACGAAACAGAAGCAAATAGCAACGTACAATTTCTGACTAACCTTGAGAAGTATTTCGGCTCAATCTACAAGGCCAGTCCAGTAGGTTTAGCTAGACCAGAAGTTCATCGATTTATGTTTCAGAAAACGCTCATCGAGCATGTTCCAGCTCTGCTGCACTCAATCAGAACAATCTACGAGGCTTCCGAATACTACAACACACCTGCAAGGATGACCTCTTTACTAATCAAGGTCACTAACCAGATGATCATTACGTGCCGGAAGTCTATCTACGCCGGGGGTATTCACCCAATCTGGGCTTTGCCTAGGTACAAAGATCTCTACTACTATGCTCTTTTCCCATAGTTCATAACAGGTCAATTTTATGCCTCGGGTTTAGGGAAGAACTCCGTGGAAGAATTATATGCTGCACCACCCTGTACAGGACCTATCAAAAGACGTTTCAACGGACCAAGAAAAAGATTATCGAAGACCTTGGTAGCGGCACATTTCAGCTAAGGTAAATTAAACCCCATTCGGTAATCATTTTGCTCTCTTTGCATATGAAGTGAAAACAGTATATTCGGAAAGTTCGAAGCTCTGTGTCGACGTCTTGACGAGATTTGCGAACTCTTGAAAACCCAGGACGACTGGGACCCCCTTCTGGGGTTGCGGGTTGGGGGCCTGACCCCCAGCATCGCCTTTTACCGGGACATGGTCTCCAGCATGAACAGTTGGGAGGGCGATCCGACGGATCCGCGAAACAAACGGGTAGGTTTTCTGGCGATGACCTTGATGTATTGTGGGGATTGGCTGATTCGATGACGCGGGCTTTCTTGGCGATTTTCAGTTCCCCATTGATGTGAAACACTTTTACACGGAGAAGGGCGAATTGGTGAACAAAATAAATTCTCTAATGGATAAGTTGCTTTCACAGCGTTTACCAGTAGGTTGGTCGATTTGCTAATAAATCACTAGACGGTTCATCTTTTACAAATCCTTGCGCTTTTTGAGCAACTCAAAGATCCAGGACTTGAATTTACGCCTAGATATAACCAAATTTGTGATTCCTATGGAAACGAGCTCGATTCTATTCGACAAATCTACGAGTCATGTAAGCACGAGCCTTTTCTGGGACGAAACACAACTCCCGTCATCGGAAAGATTTCCTGGGCTCGAAATCTTCTGCAAAAAATCAAGCAGCCCATCGAAATGATACACGAAAGGTGTCCAAGTGCTTTAAAAGTAAACCAGTTGATAATTTCTTTCAACCAATCAAAAGACTCCCGACGGACAGCTTCGTGTTAAACGGTTTAATCAAATAGCCACGGTCCTGGCGAAATTCGAAGGCATCTTCTATAAAAAGTGGCACAAGAACGTTGAAAGGATCGCCGACTGCGTAATGGAATCACCGCTGTTGCATTATGACACCAAAAGCGGTCGGTTTTCGATTAACAGCGTAACCGGTTCTCTCACTATAATCCGGGAAGCCAAAGCGCTTCGGAATATGGGCTTTCATGTACCACAGGAGGCAGTGGAACTAATTATTCAAGAAAAACACCTAAAAACCCACGTGAACATGTATTATGACGAAAATACTCTGACCACTATGCTTTAGGCTTAAGGATCAACTCGCGCGGCTTGAATGTCTGCACTTGGGCATCCCAGAGTGTCTGGTTCCGCTGTTCCAGGTGTGTATTCAACCCATCGCCAGATCCCTGAATCCTGGACTCACGCTTCATTCATGGAACTCCCTCCAGCTTGATGAATGTATGGCATTTCGTTTATTTAACCATTCCAGTTATTACCACGGTTGGATCGAAGCTGCAGAATTGCGAATCGGTGCTAAAGGAAGCGAAGGACATTCTCGAGTGTCGAATCAACAACGTCTTGGGAGGCATTACCGAGGTGATGCTATTCCATATCGACTACGAAAGTCCCGTCACTATTGAAGAATTCACCAACAACGTGATCTTAAAGCTTCCACCCGCTGTGGCAGAACTCAACAGGTAAGACAATCTTGCAGTACTCCCGGGTTTTAATATCCGTGGCACGAATTAAATATTGTACACCTATACTGTTATACCCAGTAATCCCTACCAACCGGGATTTATAAACAGACGTAATTTGGTAATAACACGGGTGTTGGTGACTGTAAGTTCAGTCGGACAACGAGGGATTGTGTGGGTTTGAACATTTACGGTTGGCCGAATATAAACTGCAAGATTGACAAAAAAACTCGTCCCAACACGTACACTACTTATGGAAAGCAAATCATGAAATTTTCGTCATCGTGGACTTCATGTTGTCCTAGTAATAAGTGACCTTCAAAACGTTTTTAAAATGTTATTTTTTTCGACTCTTCCATTGGAAATGGAAACCCTGCTCATTGATTGGTCGGGTAAGTGCTCACAGACAGACAGTTTCACGAGGAGTCAAGAGATGTTTTAACGATAAACTTGCAAGGATTCTGGGTCGGCCAACAGCGGTCTCCTCAAGACAGAGGCGGCGTCTGAACAGATTATCCACAGCCAATCACATGTTACATTTTCAATAATACGGCTTTTTTACTATGATTATCATTCATCAAATATTTCATGTTCATCAGAGCCCTGTGATTGGTCCCCAGTTTTCTTCTAACTCGTGTAGAATTTGCCCATTCTTAATAATTGCGGTTTCCACGACGACAATTGGGGATATTTTTGCAGCTGATGCGGCCGCGCCACGCATGGCCACACGTATCTTCAAATTTGCCGCACTGTTTGTACAGGTTTCTCATTGGCCACTGTGTTTAGTGGGTCTCAAAGGCGTATAAATTGCGTAGCGATTCTCGATTTCCTCAGAATCTTCGTTGTGAGTCGACAATGCAGATATTTTTGTTGTCGTTCTTACAAGAGGGGCTCCATCCCCGAAGATGAGGTGGAATTGGCCGCTGTTGCATTATCTAACACTGACCAACCAACCAACGAATGGACCGCCATACGTGGAATTCGGGATGGCGGGTTTCCAAATTAAAATTTCAAATTTGGCAGATATATCCTACTAGAGTATAAACCGGCTTCACGGGGGTCTGCCATTAATTTTCTCGGGAATATGTTGACAGGTGGCCACGTCCCCAGAGCCACCCGAACTGGGATTCTAATCCGGGTTCCTCACCAAGTCAATGAAGTGTTCTAATCACTGCTCCATCGAGCAGTCGGTTTCCGCCTACAAGTCACTGGATTCCAGGCGCGCATGCCGCATTGATCGGTGGATTGAACCGGGGGTCGAACCCAGGATCACTATCGAACATAGCGAAGATGGTAATCAATACACAATCGGCGTCGTAAATTGGCGCCATTTGTTTTCGGGGTTATAACAAATAGTAATCCATGCGATGCTCGTCTTTTGTTTCAGGAAAACGCGACTCGCGGAGTCAGCAGTGAACGATTTGGTTGGAGTGTTGTTACGCAGCATCGCGGACGAAACAAAGACGTCGAATCCGGCGGAGGGCTATTATCCGTGCTCGTTCCCAAAGAAAAAAGGAAATCGTTGCTCGGCATGCATTAACTGTCTCTTCTTCAATCTTATCGACCAGTTCAGCCAAGCCAACATTGATGCCATCATTTCTTGTAAGTCTGCCATCCATTTTTATTTTAATGTTTTGCTCCTGAAATATAGAAGTTTTCCTGTAGCCCTGTCATTTTAAATGTGTAAGTGTTGTCAAATCGAGTGCCAATTACTTTATTAGTCTGAAATGGTTCGCTTCGTAATTGGCTGCTTTACGACCAATTGTAATCGCTCATAATTTGCCAATCACGAACAAGACACCGCACCGTGGCTGTAACATAGGGCTAAATCTTCTTGGGATTGGCAATCTTGCTCTGGGGCTACTAGGACCGTAGTCATTCGTGTGCCGCGCTTTTCTGACCAATTACAACCCGACCAATTGACCCATGTTGGCCCGAAAATGTATTGGTTAGAATCCTCGCTATGGCCACCAAACCCAATGTGTACGCAGCAGCGTGAGACTGTAATTCAGTGACCTTGAGGCGGAAACCGGTTGTGTCACGCGGTATTTAACCAGTCTGAGTGTCATCTGTGGGTTGTTTTGGTGTTGTATTATGCCACCTGTAAAATATTGATACGAAACTTCAATTGAACATTCATCTATGAGGAGATTAAATTGTTTAATATTAATTTTTGGGTCGGTGCACACAAGGAAGGATATCTCATTTGAATAGAAAATTTCTTTTAAAAAACCTCTTAAGTTCAATGATCAATATTGAAAGAAAATAATTCAAAGTGGTGGTCGTTGAATGCCTCTGGGGAACCGAGGTTCGTCATTAAAAAATCTACGAGATGCTGTGCATCAATGACCGCACTTTCGCCAACACGACAACGACACCGACACCGACAACGACCTCTCCGAGATTTGCGCCCTCCTATTCCGGGTGTATCCGAGACCCAACACCACCGGGTCCAGTCCACAAAATTAGCAGAGACTTTAGAAAAACATGAACGACGACGACGACGTAGCGGTTAGTGAGTGACTCCAGGTTCGACTCACAGCTCAGGAAACCTGCTGGTTGAGTGCAATGATCGCTTCCGCCTCGGGTGGCACTGGGGACAGATAAATCCAAATTTGGCGGCTGCACCATCTCCTACTGCACCATCGGGCCACACTTTGGCACTGGGGACGCCACCAACAAAATAAATTCCCAAAAGTTTCAACGAAGCCGGCTTGGCAGGAGAATTTGGAGTGTGGAGATGGTGATGGGTGGAGGTTTTTCTTCCGGTAGAATTGTTTTCCTATTTTTTCCCAGGTCTGGTGAACTCCCTTGACCCCCTGTGGACTCGTCTGCACACAGACGTCTCGGTGCGATCAAACAACTCGTCGGGTGACCTCGAACTGCCACGAATACCACTATTCATTGCGAAGCTGGCCTTTGAACTCCCCACGATCGTTTGCAGACCGCCATTGAATGACCTCCAAGCGGAAATCAACAAGGTCATAAACATGGTGCTCCGGGTGGCCGATGAAATTATTCCCTGGAACCACGTCAAAATGTGTCAGGCGGCATTCAAGGTACGCGGCACCTTTAAACAACCGTCATGTTTGCGTCGGCACAGGAGCCACATTTTAAAATCGTGAATGTTAAATTGTGGATGATCTTGCCAGTTTCCGCCACAGCTTCCCAACAGCCTCCAAGTCGCTGGATATTGTGTTTGGCCTAACGACCAATGAAAAAAGTATCCCAGGAGGCTATACGACCGAGAAAGCGTTCAATAATGCGACGACGTACAATTGATGAAAGAACGTATGACGAATGCTTTCCACCAGGAGACACAAGACTAATGCAAACGAAACATGAGATTTGGGTGTCTTGTTCAGGAATGGCGACGAACTGACAAATCATGAGGGGAAATGTGCAAATGAGGACAGAGTTTTCTTCGAAGGTTCTCCAACACATAATCAATTTCTCAATTGAAATTTGATCCGATACACAACCTTAGGTAAAAAAACAATCGTTATTAGATGGCAAACCTCGAAAATTAAAAAAAAAATTGAATTTTTTTTTTATCTGCTCAACAATCCTCCAGGTGTATCTTTTAAATTGTTTATTTTCACAGAAAACCCAAACCGCCCGACTTGAAGACCCCCTAAACGAGGCGCCGAACACGACGACAACGACGACGAACTGTTTTTCCCAGGCCACGCCCACAACCTTGATTCGACCTCTAGGTAAAGTGGTCAAGGAGAACAACAATGTCATCAAAATGGTCGCGGGGCTGAATTCAGCAGTCAACTTCTTCAACGGAGACATTTCCCGACTCGTTGATGATTTGAATTCGCAGTTTTCAGTTCTCTGGCGCGATGCGGTAGGTGAATATGTAATCGCCTTCCTTGATTTAATAGGAATTCACTTCTACCATTAATACAACTTCAACCACGACTACTTCCCCTACTAATTCTTCTTATTCTACGACTACTTCTTCCAAGACTACTGTTAATACTACTGCTATTAATACTGATAATACTTCTGCTAAAATCAATAATGCAGATAATCCTATTAAAACTACTACTTCTCCTACCTCCACCACTAATACTACTTCTGATACTACTACTACTACTACTGCTGCCTCCACTACTACTTCTAACTCCGCTACTACTGTTGCGCCTTCTACAGCTACCATTGATGTTAATACTAATATTACTACTACTAGCACCACCACAACTTCTATTACTGCCAATACTACTGCTACTGCCAATACAACTGATGCTAAAATCACTCCCAAAAAGAGCATAAATGTTTTTTTGTTTTAATTTGAAGGAACCTTCTAAATATGCGGACGATTTCATGGCGCGGAAGCCTGACATTTCTGAAGTTCGAGAAGAGATGCAACGCTACCAGGTGAAGATTTCGGCACAATTGTGACTATCAATGCTTCAATTAATCTATTGAGGACAGACGTGAAGTACATGATATCTGCTTGTAAAATGGTTTGAAGCCTGAGAGCTTGAAGTCCACATCACTCAGTCCTCTTTTGGGCAGAACACCAACAAAGGCGTGTTACCCAGAAATTCCAATCTCGAGACGCAGATAATAAGCTCGTTGGTGAAGTGTTTTAAAATGCCAAATTACCCTGAACCCAATTCGAGCGGCCAGGATTATTTGACGAGAAACCGCTGTAGCTATTGAATAAATAGTGTCCCTAATCTGCGTTGTGTGATGGTAGTAAACTAACGCCTTCAATTAGCAATCATATATGCTCGAAAGACCACTTTGAAGCCGCGTATGAACCTACTTTTTTAAAATTTATTCTGAATCTCTTTCAATTTATGATTATTGTTAGATTTCCAAAAATCTTTGAGCACATTCCCTCATAATTTCCCAAGAAACGGTCTTGTTAAATCTACAATTTAATGTTTACGATATCTCGTTACCCTAAAACGAATCCTTCCCCTTGTTAACTTGCAGTTCCTTTTCGTAACACCCCTACGATTGACCAATATTCATGTCTCATTCCTATAGACTCACATTCCTTCAGAGGTTTTGACTGACTATCACTACGACTGTAAATCTGTTTGTCATGATTTATTAGAAACCCGATTGTTTATCGAATATTTCGATTCATCGAGCCCGAAGAGGGAACTGTGAGAATGAATCTATAAGCGTTGCTTACATCAATTTCCGGCTGGGCAGATTCTACCTGCGTCACATGGCGCAAATCACAGCCTCTAGCTATTTAAATGGAGGTTTCCCATAATCCACAGTTTCCTTGTTTGGTTGTGTTAAGGTGCTCGAGTCTTCTGTCCAAGACCTCCCCAAAACCTACGAAATAGGTCCAATTTCCATCGAAACCCACTTCCTCAAAGAAGGCCTTGTCTCCGAGTGCCGAAGCTGGCGAAAAGTCATCGGACAATCTATGAATTCGACCTGTGCGCGGCAAATGGCCACCACACTCTCATTTATGGAGGATCTCTTGGGTCGCCTCAATAGGCCCATCAAGGACCTGGATGACGTAAGATCTCAAATGAGGGCCCTAGAAGAACTTCGAGAGAATGAAATTTCCCTTCAAATAAGATCCATCGGGCCCATTACCGAGGCCTATGCATTGCTTGCGCGGTATGAAATCCAATTCAGGGACGGAAACGCGGAACTGGTGGACACACTTGCCTACACCCTCCAGAAGTTGAAGGCCCAGTCAGCTGCAGTGAGTAACAAATTGCTGCAGATTCAGCCGATTTTCGGAGCCGAACTTGATCAGAGTGCGGGCGTGTTTATTCAAGAGCACGACCAATTCGTCGCTGATTATCGAGCAAGGTTCGTCCATCAAGCGTATTTTAAAGGGTCGCCTATGCACGCGAACATCGATTTTGATTATCGATTTGTAGGGGCCCGATGGAGGCTGGCATCGAACCTCGAGAGGCCTCGGACCGTCTCGCTCTCTTCCAGGCAAGGTTCGACGACTTGTGGAGCAAATATGAGACCTGTTCAGGCGGAGAAGCGCTCTTCGGTCTGCCCGTAAGAGAATACCCAGAGTTGCAAAACATTCGCAAGGAGTTGTCGTTTCTTCAAAAACTTTATCAACTCTACAACGTGGTGTTGGATACAGTGGGTGGCTACTATAACATCGCTTGGACTGACATTGACATCGAGGCCATCAACCAACAGCTTCTCGATTTCCAAACCAGGTAAATCAAACCACCCAAATAGGCTCCATGTCTGAAATTAGTCGTTTGATATTCTTCGCGATGATTGGATTTATAATTTCCGCGAATTTATTGTGTAATTTGGAAAGTATCGGCCTGCTTAAAGGCTTGATGATTCGAGGAGTAACAAAGCCATGTTTTTCATTGTAGCGTTCGACTATAAATCCAATTGTTGCGAAACGGTACCTATGTGTCTTTTTAAACGAGATATAGACATAAAAAAATAGGGTTTTGGAAGTTGAGGATGAGCCGGCCTTGTGGATGTTACGAAATTTATGAGATTTTCCCGAAGATTATTAGCAAAGATGCAGAGGTTACATCCCAAGCTCCACCCGGAGCAGTATTGTAACCTTTTAGTGCAAAAGATTTTACTCTCGCAATTACAATTCTTGTTTAATGAAACTGTTCTAGGATTTCCCCTAGCTATTCATTGGTCTGCGGCGCGTTTATGCATGTTTAAATAGCTCAGGTTTTCGCGGCTGTTTTGTCAAGAAGAGTTGGCATAGCGACGTCTTATTTCGCATTCAGTCGCTCCGGTCCGATTTGAGGATTTGAATACTTTCAGGAGGTTCAGGGGTTTTCTGGACATGCTATCCGTTTCCCTGGGTGCTCAGAGCAACTCTCAGTTGACTGTGGTTTGTTTCTCCAGGGTTTGGAGGTTTGGTACCATGTTTTCTCCACGGAAGTTTTAAAATAATATTTTGAATACAACGTATTAAACCACCCAAGCGAATTGTATCTAGGTCTTTTCGTAACAACAGTTGGTCAGGAGTCCCATTAAAGGTGGAACTTGCCGTTACTATGCTTT
Organism: Proteocephalus fallax; assembly: GCA_028672205.1. Classification (NCBI taxonomy): domain Eukaryota; kingdom Metazoa; phylum Platyhelminthes; class Cestoda; order Proteocephalidea; family Proteocephalidae; genus Proteocephalus; species Proteocephalus fallax. Next base: position 386,053 of record JAPUBX010003991.1, on the reverse strand, counting down.
TATTATCTTCACAGATGCAAGAGGTTGCCAATGACCCTAAAAGAGTGGCCGGCATACGAGGCCCTCCAAAGAAAGATCGACGATTTCAAGGAAACCTGTCCCTTGCTTGAAATGATGGCGCAGAACGCGATGTTGCCGCGGCACTGGAAGCGAATTGAGGACGTCACGATGTGTCAGTTGGATGTCTATGCCAAGGGATTCCTTCTAAGAAACCTGATGGAGGCTCCATTGCTGGAAAACAAGGAGGATCTCGAGGTTTGGTCGATGATTGGCCAGTTTATAGTTCGATTTAGGATATCTGTGTTTCCGCCGTGAAAGAGCGGGACATTGAAGCGAAGCTAAAGTCCGTAATAAACGACTGGACGGCACAGGACTTCCAGTTTGCGTCCTTCAAAAGCCGTGGAGATCTACTCTTTAAAGGAGATGTCGCAGCGGAGTCAATCTCCTTGCTAGAGGATTCCCTCATGGCCCTCGGTTCACTGCTATCTAACCGATACAATACTCCCTTCAAGCCGAGAATTCAAGAGTGGGTCCAGAAACTAACCACCACGAGCGAGGTAATCGAAAACCTCTTCCAAGTCCAGAATCTCTGGGTGTACCTGGAAGCCGTATTTGTTGGCGGGGACATCGCCAAACAGTTGCCTCAAGTAAAACCAAGCCTTTTGGGTTTACTATTCCTTTTCCTAGGAAGCGAAGCGCTTCATCAACATTGACAAGTCGTGGCAGAGAGTCGTTCAGCGTGGTCACGAAACACCCAATGTCGTGTCCTGCTGCGCGACCGACGATATGTTGACGCAGCTTCTGCCACACTTGTTGGAACAGTTGGAGGTGTGTCAGAAGTCGCTGACGGGTTACCTGGAGAAAAAGAGACTCGTCTTCCCAAGATTCTTCTTTGTGTCTGACCCCGCGTTATTAGAGATTCTTGGACAGGCGTCGGATAGTCATAATATCCAAAGCCACCTCTCGACCATCTTTGACAGTGTCAAAACGGTCACGTTTGACGAGAAGGTGTACGATCGTATATTGGAGATTAACGCAAGCGACGGCGAATCTGTTGAACTCGAAGTCCCCGTCATGGCTCAGGTCAGCTTTTTGTTATGCTCGAAAATAGGAATTTACTCGGTTTCGATCGGTCGATTGATTAAAGGCGTGCAGGTCGCTGCGCCCGGCTTATTTATTGGTGGCCTGACCTGACCCAGAGTCGATCCCGGGGTCACTCACGAACAGAGCAAGGATGCCTCCTTGCATCCTATTCGCCAATATATAACCAATTGAAAACTTAAACATCTATGGCGTGTTACGCACAATGTCACGTGACTCCACACGTTTCAGTCAATAACTGCCACCAGGCAATATCGATTAGTTTACTTGTCCAAATCCAATTGGTTCAGCACACCCAAGTGGCATTTCCAGTACAACCCGAATTACCGTAAATTGAGCGGATACATAGGATTGATAATAAACTACTTTTATTTGAACTTAACAATAATAATAATTGCATTCGCTTGATTAAGGTCAAGAGGATCAAAACTTTCGGCATTAAAATATACAACAAACACAAATGATACAAGAAGTGGCGATCTCACATATAATATGTCGAATAATTTAAGTCGCAGGAGCCCGCCGGCATATTTAAACAAATGAACTTTGCACTGGCTTTAAGGAAATTCGGTTTATAACATAAATCAATAAATAATAGTAAACAATAAACAAACAAAAAAATCAAACCATCAGATTTCGTTCTTAACATTTACATAACATCACACCCAGACTTATTGCTGCTGCTGCTGCTGCTGCTTCTAATTAACATCATGGGGGGGGGGGTAGATTATTGAAATGGCTGTTTTCACGCTGACTGAGCCCTTTCCGAGCTCGGCTGTTTGGTTTATAATAGCCGCCTCACCTTCGTATCGACTCAGCACATGTGGGCTAATTGGTCGCCAATTATGGCCCTACGGAACCAAATTAACCACTTCAAATTCGCGGCCCGGTGAATGCATAACCGTCAACTTAGTTCTATTATCCGTAAAATGAAACTTCATGATAAATTCGCCATTTCGTACAATTTGCAAGCCCACGTGTGTTCAGATTGCTGGTCTCTTTGTGGGGTAAAACTGACCTCTCACAAACACGAACACAATTAGTTTCAAAATGATTAATAGTGAAGTAGATAACCCCACTGTATGTATTTTCTTTTTTTAGGGACACGTCGAAATGTGGCTGGGAAATCTCTTGGCTGTCTCGCAAGACTCCCTGAAACAGGTGATCCGCAGTGCCTACGATGCACTGAACGATGTGGACAACTTTGAACTCCTACGATTCGAGGACACCTTCATCGCACAAGTTGGCCTTCTGGGGATTCAGTTGCTATGGACGCGGGAGGCTGAAGACGCCCTTGGCAACGCAAGGTCAGACAAATTGGCTATGCGAAACGCCAGCTCCCTCTTCCTGGTCATTTTGAACCAGTTGATTGGGGTCACCACGCGTGACCTTAGTCGGATTGAGAGGACAAAGTACGAAACGCTGATTACCATACATGTTCACCAGAAGGACATCTTCGATGGACTGGTAGGCGAAAATAATTGCTAAACCCAACCCCAACCCCCCCCCTGGAATCGCGGTGGTGATTAATGAGGTCGTTTTGGTCTTTAGGTGAAGATGCGCATCCGGTCGCCGAATGACTTTGGGTGGCTGAAGCAATCGCGATCCTACTTTAACGAGGAGAGGAATGAATACATCGTAAAAATTACTGATGTTAACTTTGCCTATCAAAACGAGTTCCTCGCCTGCACGGAGCGACTTGTAATCACGCCTCTGACTGATCGGTGAGTCAATTAGAGCATTGTTTCGATCTTACCATGAGCTATAATCCGGGCTTCCTAGATGGCTGTACTGTTGGGCTTGGGTGAAACGTTTTGGGGTGGATCAACGTTAATATAAACGGTATAACAGCCTTCTATCCTTGTAATTTTCCATCCAGTCCACCCTATGTGTGATATCTCTTCTCGGTAGTGCCGGTCAAATGCCGCTTTTTCTATATGGCGAAGACTCCTCTTCCAGCTGGAGAATTTCGCACGAAAAATTATAATTAAGTGATAACGAATCTGTTTTGATCTGGAAAAGTCTGTATTGCGGTCTGACAACGAAGATTCTGAAGAAATCGATAATCGTTACGCAATTTATGCACTGTTGAGGCCAAGCTTGATCCTGAGCACAGTGGCCAGTGAGAAAACTGTTGAGAAGTTCGCGACCTTGAAAGACGCATAACGCTGGGAGCGACCCCCATTAACGGCCTCTACCTCGTACGTCCTCTAGGTGCTACATCACCCTCGCCCAGGCTCTGGGGATGTCGATGGGCGGTGCGCCAGCCGGTCCCGCGGGCACCGGCAAAACCGAGACGGTCAAGGACATGGGTCGCTGTCTGGGCAAGTACGTGGTGGTCTTCAATTGCTCCGACCAGATGGACTACGTCGGTCTGGGGCGCATCTACAAGGGCCTGGCGCAGTCGGGCGCCTGGGGCTGCTTCGACGAGTTCAACCGCATTGAACTGCCCGTCCTGTCCGTGGCAGCTCAGCAGATTGCCATCGTCCTCTCGGGCAAGAAGGAGAGGAAGGAGAACTTTGTGTTCACGGACGGCGATGTGGTGGCCATGAACCCGGAGTTTGGGATATTCCTCACAATGGTTAGTGAAACACTTAGTGTGACCCTTTTTGCCATTAGAGGAGTTTTCTGGGCCTCTTTGCGCAACTGTAATGCCATTAGATAAGCAGTGTTCAGTGATTGGCTAAACAGTAGGCGCGCGAGAGTTGTTGTGTATTAGCGCGAAATGCGGTATTTAATTTAATTGGCAGTATGAACCGCAATTTTATCCATGGCTCTGTCGTCTTAAAATTCGATAAGATACTTTTATTATTTGAACACATGCCCTTGCTGAATCCATTGATGCATTGGTTGCGACGTCCGTAATCATTTTTGTGTTTAGTGATATAAACGAATTTCACAATCTAATTTATGTTGTTTAGCTAAAATGACACAAGTTTATCGTTCTATACGAGCGACCGTTTTTCTTAGTATCCAATCCAAAAGTAGGCATTTGCTGTTGCACGTATGAGGCCTCGAATGGCACGACTAATTGAAATAAATACAGGCTCAATGCTTATTTGTAGCCGTCAAAATATCAAATATTTCTAACCTTCTAGTGTTTAATAAACTAGCAGGAGGTCTATTGGATTGATTTTTGTAGAACCCCGGGTATGCTGGTCGTCAGGAGCTGCCGGAAAATCTGAAGATCAACTTTCGCACAGTCTCCATGATGGTACCCGATAGACATATCATCATTCGTGTCAAACTGGCGTCGTGTGGATTCCTTAGAAATGTGGAACTTGCCGCAAAATTCTACACCTTGTATAAACTCTGCGAAGAGCAGCTCTCCAAGCAGGTAAATCTCGGACAACTGTCATTCCTGTGTTCCTGTCACAAGGTAGACCTAGATACGACATTTTACCATTATATTTATGGACGGGGACACTACGTTCGATTTGATTCTCAGCTGCTGCATCTCGGCAATCAGCAAGCGTTAGCTCAGCATGTCCAGCTAGCTCTCAAACATAAATAAATATAAATTGTTTATGGTGAACATTATAGGGTAGAATAAGCACCTCCATTAAAACAAATAAAATATGGGGGCGATCTCCTACTTGTTTGCCATCAAGATTCTCGGGATTATTTTTACAGTCGGCACATACCCAGGGTCACCCGTCGTGGCCTGACCAAGGTATCGAACCCAGGTTCCTCAAAAACGAAGCGAGGCGTGTGATTGTCGGCTGACCTGGTTTTAGTTACTTAGTTACTCTAGACTGCGTTTTTTCTAGTCCCATGACAGTGCGTCCAGTATATCCAGTACTCCGAAAAGGTAGGACCAATAACGATGGGTTAAAGTTGCTGATGTGATTTTCGGGCTCATTGATTGGGCGGATCACCCAACGTCGTCATTATGCATCCAGTAAGTCGGATCGATATCGCGAGGTGGTATTGATACTCGTGAGTAGTCTCCGTGTTGCTCCTTCAAATTTCGCTCTGAGTTCTACTGTTGGGAATTCGTTCCGGGAAGATTAAGTCCGGAATCTACGGTTGCTTGATCAGGTTGGAGCAATATCGAGGTGTTCATTTCAACATGCCCCGCTAAACATAGCCCTGACACGCCGCCGATCGCTTCACTGTATAATTTCGCCTCGAGATCAAAATTACAAATCCTCGGCGTAATTTTCAATAGTTAGGTTTTCTGGAAGTGATCACGTTGATGGCGTCTTCAGTAAATGCCGTCGCCCCTGTTTCTTCTTTCGCCGGGCAAGTTCAAACCGCATCAACATTTTCGTCTATGCCTTTTAATTCCACAAATAGTTCCCTGTGATTTCCACATGCATCAAATATTCTGACTTTAAAACCCTTTGTAGGTTTTTTAAAGTAATATCGTTTTATAGTTGCCTAAATATGCTTTCGATCCACCGTCAATCAAAACCTTTTCACTAGTTTGCAAGTATCGCTGCTTCCCATCCCCTCCATTCAGGTCTGTCTACATGTAACTCTCTTCGACCAATGCGTAGTCAATACCGTTCAATTCCCTTCAAGAACGGCGGCATTTCGCTGCAATTCGGCCATTCCTTATTTGTTCCGATTTTCAGTTTCACCAGAACAGGTGAAGCTTCTAACCAAAATACCATTTTGGTATATAGCATTTTTGATTAAATAATTTTGTTAAGCTGCAATTTTTGGTCCTCGCGACCTTAATAAGGCCCTTGCCAGTTATAATTGCTATGATCGCCACACCCCGAAAGGTCCACTATGACTTCGGCCTGCGAAACATCCTCTCGGTGCTGCGGACGCTGGGCGCTTTCAAGCGGGCTCACCCCGACCAATCGGAGCCGACCTGCGTGATGCGCGTCCTCAGAGACATGAACGTCAGCAAACTGGTGGACGAGGACGAACCGCTCTTCATGTCCCTCGTCGAAGATCTCTTTCCGGGCATGCAGCTGGAGAGGCAGGGCTATCCGAGCATGGAGGCTGCCATCAAGAAGGAGGTGCGTGAACTTGGAGCGGCTCTCATACCTATTAGCGGCTCTCATACCTATTTCACAACTATACAGTTAGCCCATGTTTTTTGTTCAGTGTGGTGGGGATTGGGTGAAAACGGGGTAAAAGGGATCTGGATCTCTGGATTTTTTAGGAATATGGAGGGTGCATTGGCTTTCTGGGGGGCCAGAGGCAGTTGGGTGCAACTAAGGTGGTTGTTTTATGAAGACAGGCGTTGCGCCAATCGGATCCGTATAAATAAAAGCGGACTTTAAAGACGGTCACCACCGTGTAAGCCGCGGCCGAGTTAGAATCACAAAATCGATGAAATTTCCATCAAGTTTCTTGGGAATATTTGACAGGTGGTGTCTCCTACAGTACACACCTCTACGCCGGTCTGTTTTTGGATGGTCTGAGTGGAACTGGGTTGGAACTCAGTGTCACCATGAACAAGGTGAAGATGCTAACCGCGAAGCCCTTCTGGCGGAATGAGGAGGGTTGGGGCGTTTAAGAAAGAGACGTTCCGGAGTAGCATTCTTTGATTCTCTTTGCAAATTGGTTGAAGTTGAGTTTGAGGACAGCCATGGGTCAATTATTAGAAAAATATAATTTTTGCGCTTAATTCCGAGAAGGCTCCCATTTTTGACACATTTGTATCGACAGCCATGGCACGCAAACATCTCCCAAGACCGAACCCCACAACCGCAAAGGATTCATAGAAATCCAATTTAAATAGCTAAATACACCTTCCACACAAACGAGATATGTTTGATAGTCGACAAGACGCTTAAAACGACATTTTATCGGCGGGGGGTTTTGGTACTCGATTCGTAGCAACTAAGGACATTTTCTGAACGATTCAGGTAGAGGATCAGAATCTCATCGTCCACCCTCCCTGGGTCCTGAAGCTGATTCAGATGTACGAAACGCAGCGCGTACGCCACGGTTTCATGGCACTAGGTCCTTCGGGGGCCGGCAAGACGTCGTGTATCACCAGTCTCCTGGCTGCCATGACGACCGAGTCCGGTGGTACACCCTACCGCGAGATTCGCATGAACCCGAAGGCCATCACGGCTCCCCAGATGTTCGGGCGACTCGACGTCGCGACAAGCGACTGGACAGATGGCATCTTCTCCACCCTGTGGCGACGCACGACGAAGATGAAGAGGAATGAACACTGCTGGATTGTCTTGGATGGCCCCGTGGACGCGATCTGGATCGAGAACCTGAACTCCGTTCTGGATGACAATAGGACCCTCACGCTGGCGAACGGAGATCGGATCGCCATGGCGCCCAATGCGAAGATTGTGTTTGAGGTGCACAACATCGACAATGCTTCACCAGCGACAGTATCTCGCAATGGGATGGTTTATATGTCGAGTTCCATCTTGGACTGGAAGCCGATTTTGGCAGGTATGTCATTATTATTATATGATTCGAATTGATGCGTCGACATACTATAGTGACCTTCGAAGGCTTTTTTAATGTGCATCAAGTTTTTCACATTTCACGAGCCGCCCGAATCCCACTGGCCCCTATTATGAGCATTCGTCGCTCTCCCACTGACCGAAAACGATTCTAAGTTGCATGTATTCACCGTTTTCACAAAATGGACCACTCAGCCGTTGAAATCAACTTCCCTATTAACTACAAATGACTTGCCTATCGCGATCCATCCGACTAGGAGATTGCAATCACGAGAAGCATCTAGGCGAGCAGATTCAACGTTTCCTCCCGGGAACCGCTACTAATCTCTTTTCTCGGAATTTATGCGATTTCGTTACAGCCCTCGATTGGCGACCTAATTGGACCCCGAGCGTTCCATGTGCAAACATCGGTTTCTATCCGATCACGGAAGTCAAACAAGCATGAAGCACAAATTTAATTTTTGGCCACCGAGATTGGGGCGAATAAGCTTCTGATTGAGAGAATAGTTTCATCGCAAGGTCCTCCACAACGGCATCATTGCGTTTTAGCGTGGCTGTTGACGACATCTCCGAGATCGCGGCAAATAGTTATGAATCTCTGCTCCAAGTTCTTTGAACAGACCTACCGATACGTTATCGAGAACTTGCAGGCGAAAATAGAAGTGAGTTTACTTTGTACATGAAGACCAACCAGGTCATCGTCTTTTAAACACCACCAAGGTCCCCCGCTTTGTGAAGGTGGTCGATGACGATAACCTGCGCCCATGTAATCAGCAGCAATAAGACAATAAGATATTCCGTCTTCTTATACTACTTCTTCTGGAAGCTGAACGCTTCGATACGCTGGATTTAGCGCAACAATTACTTAAATCTTACAGCTACTGCAATGCAACTACATCAAGCAACTAATCGATATCTTATCGGGACTGCTTCTGGAACGAGAGGCGAAAGACCTCGACGAGGGTCACCTGGCAAAACTCGTCATCTTCTCCGCGATGTGGTCGCTTGGAGCGCCGTTGGACCTCACTGACCGCCAAAAGCTGGAGAGCTACCTGCGAACCAATCACGCCGATTTGCCCCTGCCCGCCACCAAAGCAGACTCCGACGAGACCATATTCGAGTTCGTCGTGGATGGCTGCGGGAACTGGGAGCACTGGAGTAGCAGAGTTCCCGGTTATGCCTACCCGAAGGATTATACCCCAGACTTCACGAAGATCCTTGTACCCAACGTAGACAACACTAGGACTGACTTCTTGATAAACTCCGTGGCGAAGCAGGGCAAGCCCGTCCTCCTGATTGGTGAACAGGTATCCCGGACATTTTAAACGTGTTCTGTCGATTGATTGGTGCAGAATATTTCAAGCCAATTGAAGAAGTCTTCTTAACGCCGCTCACACATAAAAGCCGTATTGCCGAGAGATAATATGTCTACATTTTTTTCAATAACTATTCTCAGACTAGATTTAACTTATTGTGGCGAATATGAGGTTATTTTTCTTGTCTGTTTACAAATAACCGCATGTCAAATGTGAATTCAAGAACGTTTTACGATTTTATCATTTCCCCGAAAAGCTGGAGCTATATAACAATATAAATACTAATTTTTTTGCTACCGAAAATTCAGTGCCCCAATACAGAAATAAAAACGAATTTATTAGCCTGTATATTGATTTATCGAATTGTGTAAGGCTATTGTGCGCAATCTCAAATATAAGACTAAACTGCCTTTGAGGATATAACATTTTCTAATATTCACATACAGATTCATGAAAATACGATAGACGTGGGTCGTTTTTTGCTCGATGTACATAGGTGTTGTTCATCGGACCGCGTCGAGAGTATTTACACCTCCCCCTACTCCGCAACCTCCCTTTCTGCCTTATCATCATCACCGTCAACCTACTTCGCCTCCTCCTTATCCCATTCCCATTCCAACACCTCCTTTGATTGCTTCTTCTTCTTCTTCTTCTTCTTCTTCTTCGCCAAACCATCCTCCCCCGCTAAACCCGCCACCTCTGCATCATCAACACCAACCTCCTCCTCCTGATCCCATTCCGACACCTCCTCCTCCTCCTCCTCCTCTGATTGCTTCTTCTTCTTCTTCTTCTTCTTCTTCTTCGCCAAACCATCCTCCCCAGCGAAATCCGCCACCTCTGCCTCATCTTCATCACCATCAAATAACTCCTTATCCACCTTCTTATCCTTAAAGAAAGGATTTCTTTAAATTAGTCAAAGTTTGAGAGAGACCCTGAGGTGTTTGTTGTTAATGGCTCTTCCTGGACCCAGTTTTGATATTTTCCAGGGCAGTGCCAAGACCGTGATGGTAAAGGGCTTCTGTGCTCGTTACGACCCCGAGAACCACCTCGTGAAGGCCATAAATTTCTCCTTTGCCACGACGCCCAACATGTTCCAACGCACCGTGGAGGGTTTTGTGGACAAACGCGTTGGCAGTGCCTTTGGCCCACCGGCTGGCAAGAAAATGACCATCTTCATCGACGACATCAACATGCCCGTCATCAATGAGTGGGGTGATCAGGTGACCAATGAAATCACACGACAAATGATGGAGATGAGGGGCTTCTATAACCTCGAAAAACCCGGCGAATTCACCGGCATTGTTGATATACAAGTAAGCGCAATGGGAAAAAACGGTCACTATATGTTATTTCGGTGTCTCTGGTAAATAATAATAATATTCGCTTTATACAGGTCTCGAGGACCAAACCTTCAGCAGTAAAATTTTAAATTTACACAAAAGTGGCGATCATATATATAGAAGAAGCCGAATAGCCGAAATAACAACGAGGTGGGACATTTGCAAGGAAGACAAACGTGCACCAAAATAATAGACACTCAGTTGATGTATTCCCACTAGCAGCAGAAACATAATTATTAACACCACCAGAAGTATCATTAGTAGAAGTATTATTAACCGGAGGTACAGTAGTATTCACAGTAGCATTGCTTTATGAGCAGTCGCGTTAAATGTCGTTTTTATTTTTGACATCGAACACAAAACGGCTCAGTCAAGCAATGCAGGGTGTGAGTAACATTTTCCAAGTGCACTCCCCAAACCATAACTGATTGCTGGTTCAGAAAGGGACAGGAGTCAAATAATTCTAAAGAACAAGTTTTTAACCACCAAGAGGACAATACAATATTGTGAGGGTTGCTATATTTTAACCGCTGAATGTACTCGTCTAGGCCAGAAGAGTGATGCCAGCGAAGAAGGTATTGGAGACAAAATAGTCTTAGCCACTGGACAACTTAGAGATTTCGTTTTTTAGGTAATCGCGGCTATGATTCATCCTGGCGGCGGACGCAACGACATCCCCCAGCGGCTGAAACGACATTTCTCCATTTTAAACTGCACCTTGCCGAGTAACACGTCGATGGACAAGGTTTTCAGCTGTCTAGCCGAGGGACACTTTTGTTTGGAACGCGGTTTTCAGGCCGACGTTAGTAACCTTGCCGCTGGCCTTGTTCCCGCTACGCGTCGCCTATGGCAACAGATCAAGGCCAGGCTGTTGCCGACGCCAGCCAAGTTTCACTACGTCTTCAACCTGCGCGACGTTAGCCGCATTTGGCAGGGAATTCTTCGAGCGAACGCCGAGGTTGTTGATTCCCCAGGACGTCTTCTTGGTCTCTGGTGGCACGAAACAACCCGGGTTATTGCTGATCGTTTTATAGCTTTGGATGAAAAAAAGGTCTTCGCAAATGCCCTCAAGGACATAGGTAAGACGAGACTCCTCTATTGGCTGATACGTTTCGAAGTCGAATAAAATTGAGTTCTGTCTGTTTATTTGTTTGAAACACGTCAATCATCAGGTCGTTGTGTCTGTTGTAGGTAAAGATGTTTTTGGTGTGGAGTTGGTGCAACAGCGGGCTTCAAACGAGCCAGTCTTCGTTGACTTTCTCCGGGATGCACCGGAGCCTACCGGTGAGGAGCCGGACGATTTCGTCTTCGAAGCCCCCAAAGTCTACGAGCCAATCAGCAGTCTGGAGATTCTCGCGGCGCGCCTGAAGCACTTCCAGGCCACCTACAACGAGACGGTGCGAGGAGGCAGTCTAGACCTTGTCTTCTTCGCAGACGCCATGCTCCACCTGGTGAGAATCAGCCGCATTCTGCGACTACCACGAGGGCACGCGCTGCTCGTCGGTGTCGGGGGTTCCGGAAAACAGTCTCTGACCCGTCTCGCATCGTTCATCTTGGGATACAAGACATTCCAGATAACCCTTTCAAGGTGTGTGTGTGTGATTGGCTGCGGTGTATAAATCCCGAAAGAAAGAGTTATTACGGCAGCATTCTGATTGTAATGGGCTAAAATAACTACGAATTAAAAATGCAATCATTTGATTGGAATGTATCGTGCAGGAACCGACGACGTTTTTTCGGCTTAACGTATCAACATAGTAGATAACAGCGTTCGGCTCCTCGTATTCAATAACAGATGGAAAGTCACGATTTCCATGATCGTCTGATATTTTAATAGCAAATTTGACCATCTAAAACGTAGAAGATATATCGACACTTTTAACTATCACCGAAATTGACATAAAGCCATTAAGAAATCGCTTTTTCGGTTAAATAATACCTCAACACATTAGCAGAGCAATTCTGGTTCACTTCCTATTGGTTATATTCTCTGGCGGCGTGCCATTAGAAATAAATTTAATCTTAAACCACATCGCACAACCACACAGATCATACAACACCTCGAACCTAATGGAAGACCTAAAAATGCTCTACCGCACGTCCGGACACGAAAACGCCGGAATCACCTTCATCTTCACCGACAACGACGTCAAGGAGGAGAGCTTCCTTGAGCCCCTGAACAACATACTTGCCTCCGGCGAGGTTGCTGGACTCTTTGCCCGCGACGAAATCGACGAAATTCTCACGGACCTCGTCCAACCGATGCGACGAGACCTGCCGTCCCTCCCTCCAACCAACGAGAACCTCTACGAGTTCTTTATGAGCCGGGTGACTCGGAATCTGCACATCTGTCTCTGTTTCTCCCCGATGGGGTCAAAGTTCAGGGCACGGAGTCTGCGATTTCCGGGCCTGATTTCTGGATGCACCATGAACTGGTTCCAGCCTTGGCCCAGGGAGGCACTCTTCGCCGTGGCGCAGCACTTCGTGGGCGAATTCGACCTCTTCTGCGTGGACGGAGTCGAAGCAATAAAGGCGGCTGTGGTGAACATAATGGGAGCGTTCCACGTACGTTTTCGAGATTCTAAACTATTCTTCTACGCACCAATCCATCCCTTTTCCATACAATTTACGCGCCTACCAGAACGACGTCGATTAGACATTTTGTTTGTAGAGGCCAGAATTTGACAAATCCCGAAAATCCCATGGCCCCGACGTTGTTGAATGATCGAACACTCCACGCCGCTACGAAAAATTGCGTGGCGACTTCGCGATTCCATTTTAATTGGTCATTATATTTAATGGTTTCAATGCCCTCCGCACACTGTAGGACCATGCTTCAGTAGTCTGTGGCGACTACTTCCAGCGGATGCGTCGGCAAACCTACGTCACACCGAAGTCCTACCTCTCCTTCATCAACAGCTACAAGCAAATCTACTCCACCAAGCAGTCTGGAATCAAGGCGCTCGCGGCCCGTATGTCCACTGGCCTCGAGAAGCTGAACGAGGCAACTCTGGCGGTGAATCGTCTGTCGACAGAACTCGTGGACATGGAGAAGGAACTCGCGCTGGCGAGCGCTCGAGCAGAAGAGGTGCTGGCGCGTGTGGAGGAGCAGGCGGGGGCCGCGCAGCTCGTGAAGGAGCAGGTGCAAGTGGTGAAGGACCGTGCGGAGAGCCTGGTTGCCGCCATCGAGAAGGACAGGGCTGTGGCGGAGGGACGACTCCAGGCCGCCGCGCCGGCTCTCAAGGAGGCAGTGGATGCCCTGGAAACAATAAAACCGGCGCACATCTCCACGGGTACGATTCGACAAACCTCTGCACCCCACCCCCTCATCTTCGTGTCTTTGTTTCGCGCATATCGCGTCCAAGTCGCCTACCCGCACCTTGTTTAGCCAGCCCGACAAGAGGTTTAAGGGTGTGCGGCCGCTGTCGCATGCAGACAGCGACAGTCAGCTGGCCGGCCCTATCGATGGCTGTGGAACTAATGTGCCATCTTTCACATGCTGACAGCTTTTGGCAGACTCAGGCGAGCAATGAGTGGCATTTGGAGATGAACGCTCGAGATGTTACCATGAGAGTGGTATAACCAACCACGTGACCAGATCGACCACTGCTCCCTTCCCGTCCCTTCCCAACTCGTCTTTTTTTTTGCCGTGGCCATCTCTTTCTACGAGAGGATAAACCGATTTCATGAATATTGTGCACAGTGTCTGTCAAGACACGGCGATTGGAGGTGTGGTTAGTGTTCATTTCTTTCTCCAGTAGCCTCGATGGAATACCAGGCGTTCCCTGTCGGCTTTGAGCGAACCTGCCCGCGTTCTAGGTGCCCGCCGCTCCGACGGGCACAGGTTTGAAAATCCCGTGTCTGGCGGTGTAGAACGAGGCCTAACCACTGCAGCCGACGGTGTTGTAAAAGCTTTGACAGCTTCTCCTCGTCTGCACAGTGTCGTTGGAAAGCTGGTCACACGAATACGCCTTTGGGATTCGCCGAACACTTCCAATATCCGCGTGTATTCGACGCGCAGTTGTTAGGTTGCGCAGATTGGTTTATGAGTGGACGCATTGCAGACCGGTGCGGCCCACCGAGTTGCGCTGTAGCCGCATATTTTAACTTCCTCATTCGTTCGACCGTTCGCCAGGATTGCGAAGCCCAGATAAGTAGAGCACACTAAAATCGCGCATCGTTTTGGTAGAATTGGAATTAGGAGCAGTCGAGATGATAATTTCGATAAACTGTGTAGCGTTTGTAACGATGAAGATGAACAATAAGGAATATTATGAAAGACTACCTTCTTGGGTTCAGTGGAGTTTATGAATGCCCAAAGTGTCAAGCTTGCCATCTTACTTCAAAATACCCGTCTATAAACGCGTTCGTATTGTGGACATGACGGCATTGTTAATTAATCGAATTAATGCCCATTTTTGTGCATGGGGCATCATATTTTCACCCAAAAAACAATACATTTTAGTGCGAAAACTGGGAAGACCTCCACATCTCATCATGCGCATTATGGACTGCGTGTTGCTGCTCTTCCGGCGGCCCCTGGATCCTGTGACCCCTGACCCCGAGCATATCTGTCCAACGCCCTCCTGGAGCGAGGCTCTCAAACTCATGGGCAACACCAGCTTCCTCTCTAACCTCCTAAATTTCCCCAAGGTATGCATCAATGCGTGTGTCAAGGAAGTTTTCTTCTGTGTCATCAAGACATCCCTAAAATGCAACCCACCGATGGAAGAGCACTTTTTTAGTCATTCGCCTTTACGTGTGATGAGGAGCAAATGGACGATGATACTATTTTTAGTAACTATTCTAGATAATTTAACCTTTTCTACTGATACTTAAACACGAAGCAGAAATAACCGACAATTAATAATTAAAACCATTCAATTGTCACCTTGTTGAGAAAAAGAAGGCTTTTGCCTATCAACTTCATAAAACTGAACATTTTTCAGGACACAATTACGGATGAGGTCGTGGACCTGATGGAACCGTACTTCCAGATGGAAGATTTCAACCTTGAGCAGGCTAAACGCGTCTGCGGGGATGTGGCGGGAATCTGCTCGTGGACCAAAGCAATGGTCGCCTTCTTTGCTGTGAACAAGGAGGTTTTGCCGCTAAAGGTAAACTCTCAGAGCTACTGAACCTAAATATGGAGTGTGGTCGGGATTCCAGCTCCGCGGAGGGTAGATCATGCCATAGTACATCGCAAGCGTAGAGGTATTTGATACTATGGGTTGTAATATACCCAATAAGGAAAAGAGAGCACGCATAGTATAACATATTCGAGGTAACAGCAAGAGTAATCTTGACATGCGTTTTATTCAAGTCACGAGGTTACACTTTTAAAATGTAAAATAACATGATTAACAATACTTCTTGCTTCATCTGTTCTTGTAAAACTTAAAATGGGGAAAAACTGGGAAGGAGCCAATTGCGATATGCCGCCGTTCTTCTAGGTATGGAACGGTATTGGTTCAAGCGATTAACATTTAGACCAACTTGAATAAAGGGAATGGGATGTGTCATCTAAAACTGGTGACATAGCGCTGAATATTTGTCTCTTCGATTGAGAAGCATAGGTAAGTCACTAGAACACGAGATTATTTTAAGTCCGAACATTTGAGAAAAATCACAGAGGAAGAGTATTCAATCAGGGGAATTACCAGTCAGGGTACAAATGTCTTGGCACGGATTGAGCTTACCCCAAGTCGTCTGAAACGGCGTCCCCATGATCACTTCATAATCGCGCACTTTACGAACATTTGCTCGAGTTCAGTTTGTGTCTAGACACTGTGAAGGAAGCAGTTCTGTGTAACAGTGAGCAAGCTCACGAGGAATATTAGTAGACAGTATGGCAACTGGATGCGTCAGATTGGATATTTCTTCCTCAGCAAAGGGGATGGAGACCTACTGGTTTGCCATTGGTTGCGAGGCGTGCCACGAATCACTATTTTCGTCTTCCGCGGTGACAACAGTCGCTGGAGAAATGCGTTGGCTCCTTGTCGTCAACGTCGGCGTCTCATTTGCGACCTTCTACCCATTTTTCCAGTAATTATCGAGACGTGCGTAGAGACGCGCGGTCTATTCGAAATTCCTGGTTTACAACACGCAACGGATTCGGTTAAACCTATTTCGTAATACTAAAATAACTAACAATCATTTAATTACTATTGATTATCGAGTTTTATTCGAGCGCTTAATTAACTTAATTTTATTCCACATGGTGTAATTTTTGTAATTAGAAGAAAACTAGTTTCTAAATATTATTCAGAAATATTTTACATTTTATCGTAAGGGTAAAAATGTCTCACACCGAAGCAGACAGACATTGCAAGCTACCTTTCATCGATCGGGGCTCGAACGCCATCATGACTTATGGTCGAATGCTTACAGTTCGACGATATCGAATTGGACCATAAATATTTAAATCGAGCAATAGGAATTTAAATGATGCGCTAAATTCAGGATGACTCTCAAATTGTGTTAAAGATGTAATAAAATTCGCGGTTGAATCAGATATTCGGCTAAATGTAGAAGAATTATTGCAGAAACTCGCATGTCAATGGCGCACTATAGCTAATCGGCAAATTTGACAGAAGGAGAATTCGGGTGCAGTATAAACTCCCAGGATAACAAATACGAACTGAGAAACAAGAGCACTAGTTTATTATGAATACAAAGAATTGTACCCAATTGGTTACCGGGGTCTAGAAGTGCATAGTTTAGGACAACATTAGTGGGAATAAGTAATGGTTGTCTTAACCAACCAGCAGCTGTCACCGATTAATCATACCCCATAATCACGAGCTATAATAAAACGATAGCTACAGGAAACCGTTGGACCCCACTCCAGAGGATATTCGATGCAGCGTAGGACTGTTCTAGTGTATCAACTACCTAATTTGGACATAATAACCAATGGTGTGGGCACAAGTCAGGTTATCAAGTTAGGTCGAACTGACATTTCCTACCTAGATGATTCGATTAGATGGACACTTGATCCCCCCAAATTATGGTTCATATGTCGGTCACGATATAGAAAATGTCGCATATCGGTAAAAAAAGAGGCCAAATGGTGTTTATGTCTTGTCTTGTTTATGTCTTGACGCTATCTGGAAAATGCGTTTCTTCTGCTTTGTCTAGAATAACCTCATCGTTCAAGAGACGCGACTGAACAAGGCCATGGCGGAGCTGGCTGAAGCGCAATCTCAGTTGAACGCGAAGCAGGCGGAGTTGGACCGCGTGCAGGCCGAGTACGACAAAGCCATGGCGGAGAAACAGCGACTCGTCGGTGATGCTGACGCCTGTCGGAGGAAAATGGCGAATGCGAAGGCCCTTATCGAAGGCCTATCGGGTAGGCTGTTCTGGTGGTCGCTACTCCACTGTTGCTGTTCGCATCTTGTGGATTGGGTCCAAAATACCCAGTAACCAACTAGGGTGGATCAATTCCGACGTTCCATCATAGTAATATCCTGGCTGGCGATCGTTGAACAATACGGCCCTCCATTTACGCACTGTAAAAAGGAAACTTCACTTGAAACTGTACCGATGGTGTAGCGGTTAGCATCCTCAACCTATCGGCGACAGTGTCTGAGTTCGATTCGCAGGCCAGAACCTAAAAATATAAGTCGGGCGTAGCGCCTCCTTGAAGTGATGATGACGGAAACGGGCTACATCATCCGCCCAGTGTTGGGTGATGCAGCGTGGACGAGGTGAAGAAACTCGTCATCCTTAACCGCCACCCCCCCCCCTTCGAGGAGCTCGGGGGGCATTCGAAGACCCCCCATAAAAAGACACGAAAGCTCGCCTCTCAGCTCCTGAAGGCCGACATGCTGCTCTCGTATTTGCGGGAGATTTGTGTTGCCCTAGGCTTTCTGTCGCTGCGTTGCGAGGCTTTGGGAGATGTCGTCAAGGTAAACTGAACCTTCTTGGCTCTTGTGGATTGTATAAAGTTGATAGATCGATTTGTAAATGGGGTCGTTCGCAGTAAATCCTCATCGATTTGCCGGTCGACTATGTCCCAGCCTTCAAATTCATTTCTCTAAAGTGCCCCCGAGGATGTCCAACTACTAGTCGGCAGCAAAATGAATGCGTTCAAGCCCCTGCGTACTTGTCTGTGGGGCCGAACGGAGATATTCCTTTGAACTAAGGTTCGTGTCTATCGTGTACCTATCCGATCCATCCTAACCTACGGCTGTGAAACCTGGCCATTGCGTGTAGCAGACACCAGAATATTGCGATTATTCGATCACTGGTGTCTGCGACGTATCCTGATAGCGGAATAGCCCAACCGACTATCATACAATTAAATAAGGTGTCGATTTTCAGACGCGGAGAAGCTTTCCACCCGTTCTACAACGCCGTCGGCTGCAGTTGTTCGGACATCGTTTGTATTAGTCAGAGAGAGAGCTTATGAACCTACGTCTTTTGCCACCGCTGCCATGCACTGGCTGGTCCTGTCTGGCCGGTGAACAACTAAACACGTGGATCTTCGGTGCCACCGGGCACGCCGCCCCCAGCACAGCTTATTTGCTGCAGTCGTCAAGGAAACATTCATGAAGCTGGCACATTTTCCGACAGGAACGAGACAAACCGAGCTCCCGCCTTAAAACCTTTCAGCAACCGTTTAACCTGCTGCTTAATCCTTTAGGCGAAAAGATTCGGTGGACTGAGGCTGAGGCCCACTTCAAGTCTCAGATTGAAAATCTCGTTGGGGACGTCCTCCTGGCCACCTCTTTTCTCTCCTATGCGGGTCCATTCAATCAGGAATTCAGAAACCTCCTGAGTCAATATTGGCACAAAGAGATATCTCGAACGAGCATACCAAGATCACCGGCAAGTCCTAGCAAATGAGGTGTTCCTTGTAATTGGGCAGTTACTCTTTACCGTGCTCCCATTTTTAGGACTTGAATATGGTGACTATGCTGGTGGACAGCACAACTATTGGGGTGTGGAACCTTCAGGGTCTCCCGAGCGATGATTTATCAATCCAAAACGGGTTAATTGTGACCCGTGCCAGTAGATTCCCCCTCCTAATTGACCCCCAAGGGCAGGGCAAAACCTGGATAACCAGGAAGGAAGCTGATAACCAGCTGATGGTAAGTTGTACTCTCGACCTCTCAATGTGTTTGTTTCGATTTGGGGGTGTTTTTTGCATCTTTCGTGGGATTGCTGATGTTTTGATTTCTTGGAACTAAAGAATGTAACAGATTCAGAAACATCAGCAAATGTTGATTGAAAATGCGAATTGAGCATTAACCTAGATTCCACGGGTTTTGTTGCATAAAGAAATATTGGAGACTTTAATAATAAGTGACATACATCAACTTCAAGCAATCATGTGAACCCTTGGAAGACAATTAAACATGATGGTTTTAACTGCTGTGTTCGTTGAACATCAAGGTGACCTCACTGGGACACAAGTACTTCAGAAACCACTTGGAAGACGCCTTATCCCAAGGCCTTCCACTCCTGATTGCCGACGTCGATGAAGACCTCGATCCAGCCCTTGACAACGTGCTCGAGAGAAACTTTATTCGCGTCGGCACCTCCCACAAGGTCCTCGTGGGAGACAAAGAGACTGATGTCATGGTCGACACTTTCAAAGTCTACCTGACAACGAAACACGCGAATCCGAGGTACAGTCCCGAGGTCTACGCACGCACCTCCATTATCGACTTTACGGTGACAATGAAGGGCCTGGAGGACCAGCTTCTGGGAATCGTGATTCTTACCGAGAAGAAGGTTAGATTATTTGATTGCAGACTCTCAGGATGACCGTGGGTTACTTTCGTTTTCTACATTTATCCCGGAAGGTTGGGCCCAGTAACCGTAGTATCTCGATAATTCGGTGTATCAGGGTTTCGTACAGGGAATAATTTAAGTTTCAAGAATTGTTTTTATCATTGTGTTACAATGAATACAATACGTTGATTGTCACTTGCAAAATTAATAAATTACAATTTTCTGAGTATAAGTCGTCTTCACTATCAAGTGAACATCCAATGGGCCTACACCTTCATTAAGAATTTGTAACCACCAAAATGCCGAAATGGTTTACTGCTTCGTACTCTGACTATGAAGATTGGCATCTGGATGCCCAAGCACTGTTATATTTTCCGGAAAAGTAAATGAGATTGTAAAATTCGTCAGGAAAATCCAACGACTGGAATATGATATCAAGCCGATAAATATACGATTCATCAATCTGTTTAAATAGAAACGGTCTAAAATATAAAACTTGAGCTTATTATCTAATATGTAAGTTAGTCTTGGAAACCTTACCAGTATTATTGCAAAAACATTTAAAAATAGCATGGCTTTATAAGATTCTTGAGGACCAAATCTTTCAGCATCAAAAAGTGCAACTTATTAAAACGTTACTGAATGCATGCATTCTACACGGGAGGAAAAAAATTGCAATCGATAAAATGATTCACCCATTTATGGTTTCTACAATTTTCCAGCCATTTTACAAATTTTCAATTCACAGCAACTTTGTAAGATTTCTTGCTGGAAGTTACTGTTTCGAGGCCTTTAAAATCCCTCAATGGTCTTAAAGTACGCATCCTCAAAGTGTCCGACGGTACTCCATGCCAATTTTTAAAAGGCGCTGACAAGGTCACACATTATTCTTCAACTCAAATTGACTGTTGATCTTTGACGCTCGACAGCCGTGGGTAGAGCATCAAAGCTAATCGATCCTTTGCAAACTATTGAGGCATGCCTAATTTTATAGGGTGGCCTGCTTATAAATTGACATATATTCTTTGCGTAAAGATTGCCCAAAGATTAGAAAACGATATCGTCGGCTAGGAAGAATCCAGTACATGTGAAAAGTCATTTTTTTGCAAGATTACCTAAAACTCGCATTCGTCATGAAAATTTCGTTCTGTAATCGACTGCAGCTGATTCAAGAAACAGGCGATAAGCGCGTCCCTGACAACAGTGTCTTTTTTTTCCAGAATAACGAAATTTTGCTACCCGATGAAACCGGTATTTGACGGTTCAAGGTTACTCCGGGTTACCGCTGTCTATGTAAACGTCGACAGTTTCATGTACGAAATATGTCGCTGTAAACATCTCTGGCTCTTAGATAGTGGTTTAATCTTGCAATCGACGTGATTGGAGGAGCATATTTCCTCTCCGGAGGTCGGCAATATCAAGTGGCCAAATAATACAAAACCAATAAATGCCCGCGACATACCAACTTACAAAATAATTCATCTAAAACAGGAAAACAGCCATGAGAAGTTCGAAATCCAATGATTCTGTCACCGTAACCTTGATACACAATTACTTACAGGAACTAGAAACCGTACGAAATATGTCGCTGTAAACATCTCTGGCTCTTAGATAGTGGTTTAATCTTGCAATCGACGTGATTGGAGGAGCATATTTCCTCTCCGGAGGTCGGCAATATCAAGTGGCCAAATAATACAAAACCAATAAATGCCCGCGACATACCAACTTACAAAATAATTCATCTAAAACAGGAAAACAGCCATGAGAAGTTCGAAATCCAATGATTCGGTCACCGTAACCGTGATACACAATTACTTACAGGAACTAGAAACCGTCCGAACCACCCTTCTAAGGGAGGTGGCGGAAAACAGACGGAAGGTCAAGGACCTCGAGGACAGCCTCCTTCTGCGCCTGACGACAAGCAAGGTGAGCCTAGTGGAAGATGAGTCCCTGATCGAAGTGCTTCGCATCACCAAGTCGACAGCGGAAGAGGTGAGAACGAAAATCTCGGTTGCCGCCGAGACCGAGATCAAAATTAATGCGGCGCGGGAGGAATATCGACCGGTGGCCACGCGAGGATCCATTCTCTACTTCCTCATAGTCGAAATGTCCATGGTGGACGTCATGTATCAGACGGCCTTGAGGCAGTTCCTCGCACGATTCAATTTGTCCATGGCAGCGGCCCAAAAGTCGCCCCAGACGCAGAAACGAATCGGAAGCATTATCGATTATCTGACCCTGGATGTCTTCCGCTACACAGCTCGTGGACTCTATGAGAGGGACAAGTTCACATTCACCCTTTTACTTTCGCTGAAAATTGCGCTTAGCCAGAAGAAAATCACACCTGAGGAATTCCACGTCTTTATCAAAGGTCAGCTCATTTTTCATCTTGGTTCAAACGAGTCTTTAAATTGCCGTCACGAAGAGATTAGCCTCGCTTGAGGATGCCAATCAAGAGGTCCCGATGTAGGAATTCTGACGAAAACGGTAAACCTCTTGACTGCATTACCCAGTCAATTCCGTGGCTACAGGCGTTGAACGCCAAAGCCATAAATCTATCGACCAATTGAAATTTCCAGGTGTTATATCCCGTCTAGCCGTAGCCCCGCAACCGGATGACATTGAAGAGTAGAAGATAAAAGGAGTTCTCAGGATTTTTCCGGAACAGCCGCGTTTATAAACGTGCGTGATGTGGTATTTATACAGATGTTGGGGCAGTAAGTCCAGTCGGCCAATGGGGTGTGTGCTGAATGAGTCACTCAATCGATTAGAATGTTGACAGAAGGGAGGGGACGCGCCACGTGGTAACCATTTACACCGGAGTGATTGTCTATGAAGGGAACTAATTCAATAACAGAGGTTTTTGGGGAACCAAAACCAAGGAATCAGTGAAATTGTTAAATACAACAGAGTAATTGTGCGCGTTTGTCGTTTTACGACAAGATTGGTGAAAGATAATCTCTAATCCAGCCGAAAATTAGGCAAAAAAACATAAAATCAGTACAAAGAACGCACGCAAGATTTGGAGTTAACTTGTTTGTCTCATTGTCTGTGTGAATAATCGAGATTAATTTCGATAATGTAACGCTATTAATGATCTGGAGGGCCAACAGTGAACTGATTTTCGACTTCCTTGTCCGTAGTGATCATTATTTCGATCCGTTGTGCTGACTGGAAGGAAAAAGTGCCCAGTTTTGACGAATATTTCTTTTGATATTCTCTCATGTTATAGGAGGGGCCGCACTCGATTTGAACGCTGTGGACCCGAAGCCACGACCGTGGATTCAAGATATGACCTGGTTGAATTTGGTTGAACTTAGTCGTCTGCCCAAATTCACGAATATCTTGAAGGACGTGGCACGAAGAGAAAAGGTGACCTCATTATTGGAAGCATTACACACATGTGCTCTTTATCATTGGCTACAGCCTGTAATAGGCGTTTAGGCAATGAAATATTCGAGCATGGGTAATAGGTTTTAATTGAGGCTGGACCACTAGAGCTATTTATATGGTGCACAACTCAGAATATATAAAACTGTATGCAAACATGTTCCTGTTCTCGAACCATGTCCACGGATTCTTCTGTAGTTGCATAACACTTTTATAAGTGGCTTCAGCACAAAGAACCTAGGAGATGCCAAATATGATTCGGCCTCTGGTAGAATAAGCTGAAGAAACACATTGTATGATGGTGTCTGTCTCAGTGCGATCCGCCCAGAGTTATTATATCGTCTTCAGCATGAACATCTGTTTAAAATTATATCCCTAACAAATCACATGAATGCGGACTGCTTTAGACAAAATGTCTCTTCGGTTTCTCAGGAATTAAATCAACCGATATTCACTTTCACGTCGGCATAAATACCCGTTTTGCAACATATATTTTACTTGAACAACATCTTTCATGGATGAAATTTCGAATTTATAAGCTGCATCCCTTACTTTATCGTCAGTCATGGAAGCGTTGGTTCGATAAGGACTCCCCCGAGGACAACCCCTTGCCCGGTGACTACGAAAGAGCTCTCGATGGCGAGACCTTCCAGCGTCTGCTATTGGTTCGCAGTTGGTCTCTAGACCGCTGTCTTCCAATGGCGAGGCATTTCGTTCGCGAGTTGTTGGGTCCAACATTTGGCGAACCCGTAGTCACCGACCTTGAGGCCATGGCTCAACAGGACTCGGACCCAGCGACACCACTCATATGTTTCCTTTCAATGGGCTCAGATCCCACCGAAAATATGGAGCGCCTCGCCAAACGTTTGGGGCTGAGTAAGTACAATTTCTGTTCGAAAAAATGCGCTGTATTTTGATCATTTGACTCCACCCACCCGGAAAAGCCCCATGAAAGTTCACTGTAGGAGATACGAAACCCAGAACCCACATAACCCCACCACTTCGAAATAATGGAGATATCCGGGAGCAAAACCACGAACGGAGCAACCAGATATTGTGAAACCGAGGCATTCGTAATGTTCCTACCTCTTGAGAGCACCAGACACCCTGAAATTAACCATCAAGGAAAGATTTCACAAGACGCAAAGAACTTAAAAATAAATTCTCAGAAAGTGTAAACTATCGGTGGCCTCCTGGGATCGATTTATTGGGTGTCCCTGTGAAGAACAATATTTTTCAAGTGATTGTATATTGTTTTTAACATTGCAAAAGCATTTTTTTATTTAATTGAATCAACCAGCGTGTCATTCCCATTCATAGAAACATTGATAACTCGACCACCAACTTCATATCTTTCGTACGAGGCAGTGAATACTACATTGTTTTGCCGTCGTGGGGTTCACCTGGTTACCACGATGTGCCAATAAGACGGTTTTTTGGGTTTTAGCATGCAGGTCAATTTCAATGGGTCAAGGTCAAGAGATTCACGCGCGTCGCCTTCTGAGCACATGTATGACGGATGGCACGTGGGCTCTCTTACAAAATTGTCATCTCGGCTTGAACTTCATGGATGAGTTGCCCGATATTGTAAGCCCAGCGCTTATATTTGTTTATACTTAATGAAACACTTGTTCAGATCACATCGGCCGAGAATGTTCACCAGAGGTTCCGATGCTGGATAACGACGGAAGCTCACCAGAAATTCCCAATCGCACTGCTTCAAATGAGCACGAAGTTCACCTTCGATCCGCCAATGGGAATGCGAGCTGGTCTGCTAAGAACCTACGCCACAATGTGTCAGGAGGGCGAAGACCAATTGGAGGCTGTGTCGTTGCCTCAGTGGAAGCCTCTATTGTACGCGGTAGCCTTCTTGCACACAACCGTACAGGAACGTCGAAAATTTGGCCCTATCGGCTGGAACATCCCCTATGAGTTCAACCAAGCTGATTTCACCTCGACCGTCCAGTTTATAGTAAATCATCTGTACGACATTGACCCCCGAAAGGTAAGCAGAGTTCTGTGTAAAAATAAGCGTTTAGGGCATTTCCTGGCCAACTGTCCGCTACATGATTGGTGAGGTGCATTATGGCGGACGCGTGACTGACGACTACGACAAACGCCTCCTCAACACCTATGCAGGCGTCTGGTTTACGGAAAACCTGTTTCAAGATAAGTTTGAATTCAACGCCGGTTATGGTATCCCCAGATGCAATACTATAGGCGAGTATCAAACTAAAATATCCGAATTACCGGCGGTTGACTCACCAGAGTGTTTTGGACTCCATCCCAATGCAGATATTACGTACGTTCGATTGCCATTGCTTTTAATTCACGCTAATAATGTTAATCGCTGTGTTAATGTCACGATGACGAAAACCTTTCTGACGAGTTTTTGCTTCATCTGTTCGGGTGAAACTGAAACTCGGAACAAATAAGGAATGACCGAATTGCAGCGATATGCCGCCGTTCTTGTGGGTATTGAACGGTATTGCCTCGGTATCAGTAGAAGAGATTAACATTTATAGAAACTTGAATAAACGGGCTGGGAGGTGTCATCCAGCATGGGAGCACCGATGAGTGTAAAACTAGTGAATTGTGTCTCCTGGAGGCTGAGCGTATGTAATCCGTTAGAAAATGAGATTATTTTAAAACGTTTAAAATTCGGAATAGTTGACGCAGAGGAGCAGAATTTTAACCATTCGTGTCTCTGTTTCGGGTTTCGGAAAACGGCGATTTTGATGGACTTCCGAGAAAAATGCTATAAGCTCCGGGCTGGTGAAGGCGATAACGGGGGCGTCGTCAGCTGCTTTCTCCACACTCACTTCATCATAAAACGGGGAAGGATAATAATAATAATAATAATAATAATACTATTCGCTTTATTTAGGTCACGAGGACCAAAACTTTCAGCATTAAAATGTACAATAAACAAAAATGTTACAGGACGCCGCGATTATACGTAGAAAATGCACAATAAGTTAAGAAGAATAAAAGAAGTAACATCGTGGTAAATTTGCAAGAAAGGTTAATTTAACCCACAAAGTATATTAAGTTTGGCAAACAGGAAATGGCGGCCATCGAAAGGCCCTATCCAAAACACGCGCCAACTGTTATAACCCGTTAACCGTCGCTCCAACCATCGGCAGACATTGTAGCGAAGCTAACATAGAAGTTCTAGAGAGTTGGCCTGAACAGGAGCGAGGAAGGACTGTTTTGTTGTGGGCTCCAAGTAGAAGGCTTACTGAGTCTGGTGGAACTAAAAATAAGGAGAGGTATTGCAAGAGTTCACTGTAATACCGAATCGTTCTAGTGGAAATTGAGAGGCTAGATGGCGTCAGATGAAAAGTTGGCGACTAGCCAATTGACAATAAATGATACCTCATTGAAGCCATTGAGGAACTTCAAAGCATAAAATGTCAATGCATTTTACTGGTGACTAAATTTTCAAGACGAGGCGTGGGGTCACGGTAGTGTACACGTGAAATCGAATGGCCTAGCGACGGGCGGCATGGCACTCACTTCCAATGGCACTGACCAATGGCGCTTCTCCCACTTGCTGCAGGTATCAGACGAACAACACCTTGGCTGTCCTGGAGACTATTGTCAACATCCAACCCAAGGACTCCGCGTCAGGCAGCACGGAAACCAGGGAGACGATTGTCTACAAAATGGCCGAAGAAATGGAAAGAAAACTTCCACCTGATTATAACCCGTTTGAGGTGAGCTCGAACCCCGCCCCCGACCATAGAATGACATTTATCTTTTTGGTTTTTACTTGGGTCCGAATAAATTCCAGTTACGCTGGAAGGTCAGCAAACCAAAATACCAACCGTTGGTATTCCCTTGGCTTTGAATGTTGTGCCTGTGCCATTAGAGTGAAAGACCTTTGTTCAATCTTTTTTCGACCTTGGTGTGACCGTTTTAAAATTAGCGACGTCATTGACGGAATTATGAGAATGTATATTTCAGTTAGTATAAAGGCCTCCATTTTTTAAAAATAACAACTGAATCGATATATTTAGGTCACAATGCCTACATTTTCAGAAACCAAAAAAAAATTTCACATGAAAAAACGGTCCCGGAGTTCCAGTTCTACTTTCTTTGGTGCAATTTAAAGTCGGTTGCCAAGCGGTGACGCGGTCAGCATCCTCTCTCGGGCGTGCTTGACCCCATGTTCGACTCCCAAGTCAGGCCACCAACAAAATAAAGCCCGGTCTAGCGCAGTGCTTCTTTAATCCTGCGACTGTGACAAATCCGAATGCTGCAGCATCATCCGGAGAAATTTAACAGGCTTCACTTACATTCCAATATTCCCTAGAATCTTTACAGAAACCTCACCCCTGAAGACGGTGTATCCTTTAGCAGGAGACGACAAAAAAAGTTACCTCGGACACATTTTTAATGACTGAATTGTGCTATCCAGCCGTTATTGTGGGGGGTCGCATTGGGCATCGAAAAGATTTGTATTAAGGCAGCCTAATTGTTATTGTCCATAACCGTTTTCTCCACCAACCGGAAGACACGTGAAGAAGAATAAGAATAAGAAGAAGAAGAAGAAGAAGAAGAAGAAGAAGAAGAAGACGGAGTGTTCGGGTGAACAAACTCCATGAGTTTGCTTAAGTGAGCCAATGGAATTAGAGGGGGTTTCGTACAGTGTATGACAGGTGTGTTACAAAAAGCGGTGGATGACTCACTCGTGTTTACGATGAGTCACGCCTGCACTTTAAAGGGATTAACTGCCAATAACGACCTTGGGATGAGTCGCTTGTCCAGAATGTGGGTTGCAGTCTGGTGGTTTGGGCGGTTGTCAAAATAGGTTAACGAAATTAAGGTTTTCTCTTGGGGAATCCAAGCGGTTCCACAACACTAATATCGAGGGGATGGGGGGCGTTACGTAGTATACGTGAAGCTGGGATTAATGAACTTTTATTAAAAATCCTGCGAGGTTTGAAAAAAATTCTAACATATGAGAAGTTGACTATAAAGTAAATTCCACAAGAATCTACGAAAACCTTAATATGTGTTGTGGTAACGGAAGTAACGAACTAAGAAACAGAGGTGGTGTTCGCTCGAGGTCAAGCAACAATTGACTGCAACGCTGAGAAATCTGGATGGTGATCTGAAGGCAAAATTAACGAGCCTAGCCATCGCCGATTTTATTGGTTGAAACGTGAGAAAAGTGAAAATTATTAGCAGCCGTTGTATGAATACGGACTGCATGACCACAGCAACAAATATAACAATCCTCTTGGGAGAATGAGCTGTATCTCTGTGACTCTAAATTCGATTTATTTTGTTGATATCTGTAGATGAAAGAGAGTCTGCAACAGCTAGATCACCTGAAACCCCTATGGGCTGTATCTCTGTGACTTTAAATTCGATTTATTTTGTTGATATCTGTAGGTGAAAGAGAGGCTGCAGCAGCTAGATCACCTGAAACCCCTGCACATATTCCTACGACAGGAGCTTGACAGGATGCAGCGTGTTATCAGTTTGGTGCGATCAACTTTAGGTGATCTAAAGTTGGCAATTGATGGAACGATCATCATGTCCGAAAACCTGTTGGATGCGTTAGATAACATGCACGACGCGAGGATACCGGCGTTGTGGAAGAGGGTATGTTTAAATGTGCCAATCATAATACCGCTATTACCCATAACACTTGTTTATAGATATCCTGGGAATCCGGTACAATCGGATTCTGGTTTACTGACCTGTTGGATCGAAATGCTCAGCTTCACGATTGGCTTTTAGGCGGGCGTCCGAAATGCTATTGGTTGACTGGATTCTTTAACCCGCAGGTAAGCAAATAATCAAATTAATCTCGCAAATGAGTGTAGCGGTGTTGTGCAAGCCAAACGGGCAGGTTTTATTGTTTGTTTTCACTCTGACTTATTGGTTCCTATTGGCAAAATTCACCCAATTAGAAATCAAGATTATCAGGATTGAGTCTGTAGTATACTGATTCGATTGACATTTGTTTAAATAGATTTTAAACGAAGCAGGCCATCCGATTTTGAATCAGTTAAACGTGCGGCTTGAATCGTTTCTTCGCTGGCTTTGGTATCGTGGTAGCATCATTAGAAATATCATATTTGTTAGTTCATATTGACCTTTATTTGGTGAACATATTGTGATTCGACGACTCCGTGGCCCAAAAATCAGAATGGCACGATGACCAAATTCGAAGGTCGGGAATAAATAATATTGTTTATTATTCAAACAATAGTGAGGGCCCGATCTGGGCCGAAAACGCCGACAAGGCGCGATGCTTATCGGCCGCTGCAGGCGAGTCCTGTCTGGACACACGTTGGGCGTGTCGTGGTAAAAAGTGGGGGCCGGCCAAGTGTCGTCGATGTTGTCTGATGTTATCCAAGTTAAGGTCACCGCATGCGTTGTGGTGTACTTTTGCCAATTGGGTGCCAGTATAATGGATGTCATGCGTCTGCACTAAATAAACACATGATTAACGGTCACTATAAGCATGCCTTGATTGGTTTTCTCCCACATGCATTGACAAGTAGAGTAAACTAAACCTGTCGGCCGTTGGTACGTTGAAACAGGATTTGGCGACCTGTACCTTACGATTTCATCCGGACGCTAACTGTCATGCATCTCTTGTGGTTGACGCGTCAATATTGACTGTCTGCGCCGTTTTACACCAAGAGATCAGGGATTGCCAAAAACTCAATTACAAGACCGTTTCCATACCGCGCCCGAGATAGAATTACTTTGTTAAATTGAAGAGAAACGAAGCAGCGTTTTGTATTAAAGCAATCTTCAATGTTTCCAGGGATTCTTGACAGCAGTGAGGCAGGAAATCGCCAGGGCCAACAGGTACGCCTTAGACGTGGCTGCCCTGACCAACGAGGTGACGCGGATGTCGCAAGAAGAGATATCTCGCGTTTCCAGCGAAGGTAGGATGCCCATGGCGATTGCTTATAAAAGTACAAATCACGTTTCCAAGGTCAAGAGAACCAACACATCTAGAAAAAATGCAAATAAATGTGATGAAAATGAAACACAAATGGACGTTTGAACAAGGAATTACTTCCTAATTTGTATCTAAACAAAATGATTCATTCACTGCACCCTAACAAGAACCGTTTGTCAGGCCAAAGGTACCATTGCAAAAACTTCCCGTTCATGGACGGTGTCCACAATCAACCAGTAGTTCGAACGTCCACAGTAGTTTCGAAGAGTGTGAAAGTAAACGCGAACTGGATTTTTGACGCTTTTCCAACGGATGATTTTTTGCCAATGGAATGTAGACCGATGTTGAGGGGGGGTTTCTATGACAAACTTTGGCAAACGAAACTTCTCTGATAGCCACAATATGCAGAAGACGCTTTGAATTGGGGGAATGTTTATGTGGGTATGTAATACTGAAAGGTACAATGATAGCGCGGAAGCCATTTCAACTGGAGCTGTAAGTAAGTGTCAGCCTAAGATGCCTCACTCCTGATGAACCTGATAACAATTATTATCGAGCACAATCATAACGTGGAAAGAAAGTATAGGAAGGTGGTGACCTCTTATTGGCTAGGTGCTGGTTGCTGTGTATAGTTCAAGTGTTACATATGCGCAAAACAACAGTGGAGGTAAAACTGTCCTGCACATACAGTCGATTTGCCCTTTTGTGCGAAAACATTCAGAAGTATTGTAGACGGTCGCTCTTTCTTGCCCGATGCAAACATTTAATGGCCCGTCACTACTAGCCGTTGGCACGTGTCGCGGGTATACGACATATCAGCCAGTGTCTTCTCAGCCGTGGAAATAATCCCTAGTATATTCTTCGGCTCTTTCCACGATATGTATAGAGAATTGTTTCTCAAGCAAACTAACACTGCCCCCGGTAACCGAATAAACAAACTTCCAATTTTATCAACGAACTCAAACAAACCCAAAACATTCAGACGTGCATTAAGCCGTTTTAGTTCAGCCCTAACACTGATATTATTATTACCTTTGGTTATCCCTAGGCGTCTATATTTCTGGCCTGTATTTGGACGGCGCGGGTTGGGACAGACAGGCCTGTCGCCTGCTTGAACCGCCACCGAAACAGCTGTACAGTCCGCTACCAGTTGTTCATCTCTCCGCCTACTGCACCACAAGTGAAGGCACACGGGCCACTACCGCCGCCGACACCTTTTCGTGTCCTGTTTACAAGAAGCCATCGAGAACCGATTTGAACTACATAGTGGCGCTTCAGCTACGCACGAATCGGGATCCAAGCTACTGGGTTCTACGCGGCGTTGCGTTGCTGGGCGATGTTAAGTAGATATAATATAATAAATCGGACTGGCCTTATCCGCAACAATATATTCGGGATGGGCATTGTCTATGGCGTTCGTCAAAAAGTCTATCTCAAAATGGATTAAGAAACATCCTCGGCCGAGAGAGTAGAGAGTTCACCGGCTCGCCTAGTCGAAGGTTTGAGTAGATGTATTTTAGTGTCATAAGGATGATTAGGAAAACCGATAATTGGGAATTCTTCCATTGGCGCATGTATGTCTGACCTGGCTAACGGTACGTGGTTGTGACTATTTTTTAGGACTGTAGTGACCTTAAAAGTCCCCTTTTGTTTTAACACACACGAATCGATTTCGGCCCATGAACGCGTGATCACCGACTTAACTGTGTGAATTAGATCATTAAATCAATCTTGATTATACTTTGGTTTGCGTTCTCATTCGTAATCCCTGTTCGACGCGTATGTCGTAAAAAGGCTAAGTAGTTTTAAGAATCGTTGACACCGAACCACGACACAGGACTCGATGCAACGGGCGCTAGGCATCGCACCTTGTCGGCGTTTTCGGCCCAGGTTTGATAATATGCAATATTATTCATTCTCGATCTTCGTGACATTCTGATTTTTGGGCCACGAAGTATTCGAATGAATATAGGACCACATAACGCAATGGTTAGCTAGTCTATGCCAGGATGCATTGCCAAGTTTTCGACGAATATATTTCAGACAATGACGATAAAACACATATTAAATCCGGTCAAAACGATGTGAGACTATGTGTAGACGGATAGAAATTCTAACCCACTTAGATGGTAGAAATATAAGAAAGCCATATTTCATATTTACCACAGACCTGTTACAGTAATCCATCGTGTAATTGTAGAATTATCTTCGAAAATTCTTTAGTGCCAAGGACGAAACCGCCCCAACTCCAGAATCTTCTTACTTTTTAGTGCTCTTAAGGCTTTTTAAATAATCTAGTTTTCTAAAGAGTAGCAATCATTCAAGGCAATTTTACCACTTGATCACTGATCGTTTAGTAGGTGACGAATACCATCCTCATTACATTAAAGTCCGTTTATTTGTAAATCTCTTCAAACAATGGGAAGGCAATAACGTTTTATTCTCACAAGAACGGCAGATTATAGAAATTCAGCCATTACATATTGGTCCCGATTTTAAGTTGAAGCAGGAACTCAGAGAATTTTTTATTTATAGAATTGTAAACCTTTGCTTAAGCGTTTGGTCCTCGTGACCTTTATAAAGCGACTGTCTTTACTACTATTATTATTGTGAGTTTTTTAATATCTGCGTAAACTTGCTGTTTAGGAATGAAGAAAAAAACTTGTGGGATATTATAAACTCTCGATTCGTGTGACTATTTGATTGTAGAATAAAAAAATAAAAATTATAATTTTGTTTTAGAAGTACAAATGAAGGTTGGGTGTGAAATTCAAAGGTCGCTGGATTTAGGAATTTTGAATTTTAAGGAATCTTGCTGGGTGATTTCGGACGGTCTAACAATGACACGCGAAATATCATCCAGACAACTTAATAGGAACTCTCAAATTTCCGACCAGGGTGTATCGACGTCCGGTAGCACGAGACGGTGTTCGGAGACGAAACCTTTATCGCACTCTCTCGGCCCAGGTTCGAGAGATGTTTTCGGTGTTTGCCACATTGGTGGTCGACCGACTAACAGATAAGAACCCATCGCCGTTCTCGACGAAAAAACCAAGGCAACGTGTGACAGAAAAGGGATTCGCTTCTACGACGAAACAGTGTAGACGTGGCCCACTAGTTACTACACCGACTGCATCGAAATAAGATTCAAGGACGCCCGGTGTCGCTTCGAATAAGGTCTCTCTTAACGTTTCTCCCGAAAGGCCTCTTAGCTTGTACACCCCCCCATCTGATCTTCGATAGATCGGTTAGTCATTTTATGTAATATGAGAAAACATGCTCTTAATAACCTCACTTAACGACACATAAGTGTCAACAAAATTAAATAATTTACGTTCCAAATTGTTTGGTGGACAGATACCAATATTTCGATGCAGTATTTTTTGAAACTATGCCACGGTCGAAAATTCTCGAAAAATCCACTACACGTTCTCGTTATAGGCGGCGCGTCTCCCGATTCAATCCGACAGACTCTATAGCATCACTCCTGCCGTATTTTTTTTATATTTGACTTTATTAAAGTTAAGTACATGTTTGATTAAAAATACTAACGTAGGATTTAATACTTGGTGAGTTTTTAGAAACCGGGTGATTATAATAAATTTGTTGTACGGTAGTTAACGGATCAGTAAAATAATATAAAAACATATGATTTCATTTAGTTTCAAGACCTTCTTGTTGTATATTAATACCAACAAAAATACAGTTTAAAATTAAAAATACGACAAAATCAATTGCAATGCTTTTGTTTGAATGAACCAAATTAGATCACAATTTAAGGCCAGAATCCTTCCCCTCGTTTGTGGAATGGCTTCAACAAGGACAGGCTTTTGTCAAAACTACAACTCTGTTTGTTTAATAGTTATTTTATTCTAAACATTATTTTTTTAAGGATTTAAAAGCGGAGTGGGATAGTAAAGTACCCAAACTTACGGAATGTGATGCTAAAATAACACTGCCGACCATTGTCTTTATTTATATAGCGGTGGTCTCCTTCCCATATGTGTTTTCATTGTTTCGAAAGACACGTGAGATCCGAAGGTTTAGCATTTTATTCTTTCTCAAACAGGTAAAATCATAAATAAATTTATCATGTATTCATCTTTAGTTATTATATTCTGGCATTCTTGGTGTGCTCGTCTGGAAGTTCGCAATTACTCCTGTTCAACCTACGCTAAATTACCTTTATCCATGCTCGATACTTATTGCTGTTGTAAGTTGACCGGTTATAAATCCGCATACACGCGGTGCTTCCAATTATTGAAATTTCTTTTTTATATAGCTAGTCCAGTTAATTATCACCGGATTGGAAACATTAAGAGATAGACCAAGATCTGGAGCTTATTTCATCGGTTCGTTCCTCCTCTTCTTTGTGACATTGGCTGATGCGTGGACAGAGGGATCCGTTCGCCTGATACCATCCTCCACGGTAAATTGTCAACCAAATTGCCTTCCTAGGTTTGCTTTCCAGTTTAACGACAAAAAACTTGTTATTTTGTTTTCCACAAATTAGAAATATGCACCACCGAATTTTTTTTCAGTTCGTGCACCGATATACTCTATGCGTTTCTTTCGAAGCCGTTTTCGAATTTATGTCCATAGGATTCTGGTGGTTGGGACACAGTTATAATGTTCTTTGTTGTGGGTTAAAACTTGGTAAAAATCTTCAACGTTGTCATAGAAAAGAAAACAAATCTGATGTAAGGCCCGTGGGTTCGATTCCCAGGTCAGGCCACCACGGTTGGCACTGAAAACGCCATCGCCTGTAAAGCATATTCCCAAAATTCTTCATGGCGAACCCCCATGAAGCCGGTTTATCGTCTAGTAGGAGATAGCCGCGTAAATTTGGATTTATGGACTACCTGTATCGGTCGCTATACTGTTAGGATTCACTGCACATTGTTACTGACCAAATAAATACACTGTGATAAGTTCAACTGCGTTGCAAACGTGGGGGACAGTAGACATGTTGATGAAGTCAATATTTTGTTTTAGAATGGTAGCGGTGCGTTGTTGCCCACAACAACAACGCCACTAGAGGTTTCCGACTACGCCCTCTGCTCCCTCTGTTTCGTCAACCTCGTGGCCTCCTTTTTCTCCGATCGCCGCCGACGACGACGGCAACCGTTCGCTGTCGTCGAAGAATCAACGAAATCGGTTGCTGTCTTTTCCGATGGTGACGATGGTGTGTCCGCCACGCTCCCTGATAGCAGTTTGACAGCCGACGAGAGTGGTGTTGAGGTAAGCTCTGTTGTTTTAGAAGTCGGCGATGGGCTCTCAACTCCTAGAGAATTCGGTAACACAATACGTCGTGTGTCTAATTGATCTCCCGTCCCCGTTTTTATTCACGCAATGAACTAGATTCTTCCATTGGTGGAGAACGTCATGTATAAGGGTCCCCCCTACCAGTCACACTAGTAAATACTGAGCCGCTGCGGACGCCAGCTACTCACTTGAGAGCTACCTAGGTATTTCTCTTGCAATATGGCCGCATGTGATCACCTGTACATGTTCTACTGTCAGCTGGCCCTTTCCGAAGGTCGTAATTGGAATTATATTTTTGTAAATCAAGCCTCACGTGAATGGTGTAACACGTTTGCGTCTATTTCTAAAATGCTAAAAATAGTTGCCATCGGCCGGCAGTATATTGTTTTCAAAAGAGCGTCCCGCGAGATCAACAATGCCCGGGGACCACGTGCAAGTATATTTATGGGATTCATCTGGGGAGTTTGGGGGGGGGCAGAACCTTCCTTTGCGTTTACCCAGCGCCTCGTGGTGGTTCGTGCAATGCCGCAGCGATGCAAGACTGGGTGCATTGATATGCCAGAGAAGGGTCACACCCCCGGGTCATGCCCCATCCAGCCGGGCGCGTTATCGATCGACTCAGCTGATCGTCACGTGTCTCGTCCCACTTATCTTGGGGCGTGGTTGCACGAAGGAGGGTCGCCAACAAGCCCCGCCAACGAACCACGATAACGCATTGTCAGGATGGCCAAAAACAGCAAGGGGTCCAAGGGCTCGAAGGGCAAAGGGAAAGGCTCCAAGGGTTCCAAGGGGTCCAAAGGAAGCAAGAAGGGAAGCAAGAAAGGAAGCAAGAAGGGGGCACCCCAGGAGCCGCCCGTCGAAACTGGCATTCAGACGTGTCCCTCCAACATTTGCTACCGATGCTGCCTCCAATTCAAGGATATGGCGGATGTGCAGGCCCACAACCTACTTCTCACCCACAAGCCCTACTACCACGATGACTCGAGTCAGCACTGCCGGTCTTGCAACGAGACCCTGCCGTTTAAATGGGCCCCACACCACAAATGCTGTATTGCCAAGTCCGCCTACCTACAGCACGTTACTTCACCTCCTCAGCTTGCGGGCGGGACGCCCTATCAGTGCCTCTTGTGCCGTGGAAGAAGATTCAAGTCACGTAGTGACCTTGTGGTTCACCTGCTTTGCCTTCATCGAACAACCCGCCCACCGGGACAATGTGGACTCTGTCATTTCGCCTTCGAAGAGCCAACACCCTTCGTTCCCCCATTACCCCCGCCCCCTCTGAATGCTGATGAAGAGGCTCTCAGAAAGTATAAACACGACGTGAAAGAGGCCGAGCGAAAAGAAATGCTTAAATTCGAGTCCGCCGAACTCAAACCTGGCCTGGCAGCACTGGAGAAGCACTGTGTCGAGGTGCACGGCCCGCTTTATCAAATCCTTTCCCGTAGGGCTGTCATGGAGGACTGTAAGCTGCGCCAGCCCTACAGCTGTTTCTTGTGTAAACGTATCTACAAGTCCAACTGGCAATACCAGGCTCACATTCTCTGTCGCCACGGTGTCTTCCCCGATCTCAAGAGTGAGCTCCGTGGCTGTGGCATCTGTGGGGATTCTAGCGTATCCGATTTTGTGTTCGATCACCACGTTGATGGCCAGCACTCCCTTGCTCTCAAGTGTCTGGCTGAATTGTGGATGAAGAACGAGTTGATACAGAACTCTACGGACTGCGCCACCACGTGTGCAACCTGTTGGGAGAGATTCGACGACGACTACATCCTCCAGACCCACATCCTCGTGGCTCACACCACTGACCACCCACTGAAGTGTGGAATGTGTCGCAAGGACTTCTCCGCCTATCCACAGCCCCTGTCGGCCTTCGTCATCTTCCGCAACCACGAGCTAAACCATTCTCGTGAGCTGCAGGCTCTTGCCCTGGAGGCACACATGACCACCAAGGAGGTGCAACCGCCTCTGCCTGAGGATTTCACTCCGGAGCAGTTGCTGGCCGTGGCGAACATGTTGGCTGGCAAAGAGGACCAGGAGAAATCAGCCAAGGGTTCCAAAAAGAGCAAGGGTTCCAAAAAGAGCAAGGGAAGCAAAAACAGCAAGGGAAAGGGATCAAAGGGCTCCAAGGGGTCGAAGAAATCTAAAGGGAAATCAAAGGGAAGCAAGAAAAAGAAGAAATAAATCGATACTTTGGCAAGACAATGGTGGGATACTCCCTATGTACAGTCTCTGAGTGACTGTCTATCTTGTGACACAGATGTGTCTGTGAAAATAAACATTTGGCTTACTCGCTGTGCCTTACTGGGTTTCACTCAAATATGGGCATTCTTCGGTTGTAGGTGTTAAGGATGTTGCATTGGGACGTAGAGAGAGAGATATAACGAAATTAGAAATTAATGAAGGTCTCTAATTTTGTTTTATTCGGCAAGGTTTGAAGGGTTTATACTGTGGGACTCTTGTGGTATTCTCTGCGATGCTCACCGAGAAGAACCATCCAAAGAGGGCTAGGAGGCATTCCAGGGTGAATGGTTGTCGTGGTTGCTGAGTCTCTCCTTTCCAGGACTCGTTGCCTCAACTTTGACCCGAGGAACCCCATTACCTGGAAGCGAGCTATTGTTTGGAGTTATTGTCACCGTGATCTCGTCCGACCCCTAAGTTGTATGAGACATACGGCGGAGTGTTTGATAGTACTGGCTATGCGCAACCGGTATGCGAGGCGTTCCACCTTCAACGGTTTGTTTGGTCGTCGTCCTCTTATGACAACCCTTTATTGACGCCGACGTTCCACTTTTCGAACGTACATTCACCACCCCGTATATTCGTAGAAAATGCCTCACCAGTCTCATCCTCGTTTCTTAATCCACTTCAGGTCCCATGCCCCGAGAAGTACGCTTCCTTCCCATCTCGAATATTCTTTTTCTGGGTAACAAGGTACGTTAATCAACCACACTTTTCGATAACCGATTCTGTGCAGTACCCTGCCGTTGTGTCTTGTAATTGGTCTAAATTGTGAAATAACTGCTCCAAACAATCAATCCGTCGAGTGAGGACGTCAAGCAATGCTAGGAATCCTATTTTCGACTGAAAGAGGCCACATGGACAGTAAACAACAATTAGGGACCTGCTCGTTTAGCGGTCAGCATCCTTGCTCTGTTAGTGAGGGACCCGGCTCCCATTCCAAGGTCAAACCACAGCGAGTGGGACTGTGGACGTCGCCACCTGTAAACATCTTCCCCAATGGAGCCTGTTTATCCTGTAGTAATGGGATATCCGCACAAATTTGGATTTTCGATGCACCAATAATCACGTTCAATCACGTCATGGTGATACATTCAAGTTATCAATACAGCCTCACGATCTGTACACATTTAAATCTTCTTTACTATCCAAGACTTATCATCCAGGGCTTCCGCAAAAGCCTCGAATCAGTGAACCTCTGGTCTCTCGAGGAAAAGCATCTCTCGAACTGCCTGAGTGCCACATTTATTCCGCGAATTAATCACTTTCT
This sequence comes from Proteocephalus fallax, assembly GCA_028672205.1. Taxonomy (NCBI): domain Eukaryota; kingdom Metazoa; phylum Platyhelminthes; class Cestoda; order Proteocephalidea; family Proteocephalidae; genus Proteocephalus; species Proteocephalus fallax. The sequence goes on along the minus strand of JAPUBX010003991.1, from coordinate 347,063 downwards.
TGGGGTCCAAATCCCCACGGAAATTACCCAGTAAGTTTGATACCTGAAATGCCCGCTCAAGCCAAATTGACATTCAACACTAACTAGATATTGTCGTAGTCGTTTGCGGGTCTGAGGAATAAGGCTCCGGTTACGTAACCAGCGCCGCTAGCCATGTAATAATCAACCGCGCCCGATCGATTGTGTAGAGATCAGCATCCCTGTTCTATTGGTGTGTTCGATTCCCAGTTCAGGCCACCTCTTAGTGTGGCACTGGGAACGCTTCCAACTTAGAAAATATTAATAACAAACCCCATTAAGCCGCTTTATTCTTTAGTAGTTCTGTTGCTTCCAGCAAGTCACAACCTGTCAGGGTGTTGGGTGTAGTACAAGACATTCGGACAAGAAGGGGAATTTCATTCGAGTGGGGTGGTCCCATAGACGCGATCTGCCGGTTTTGTCCAGACAGGGTCACCTTGAGGCAAGCGCCCATATCTGATTAAAGGGTGAACTAAAGAATTCTAAATCAAAAATTATTCAGATGGAATAAACAATAATCGTGCGGCTTATGGTGGGGTTCGATTAATGAACTGCCTATTTGACTAAAATATGGACTTCTCGAATCTCAAACTCTTCTGTGGCCGCTTGGCGAACTACTTTCTCTCAGCCAACTTAAACCAGCATCTACGGCTTCTCGTTACACACTGGGTCTTTTCAAACTAGACCACCTAGCGACGGAACAAGTGCGTCTCTCGCTCCGCCTTGGTCTTGACTCACGGGGGGGTCCCTCCAGGTCAACGAGAAGCCCAGCCCATTGCTTCCTTCCCCGTTATACCCACACCTCTGCTTGTAGGTACGAGGCACCGTCTTCGGGGACCTTTTCGACACTCGGCGAGAATCCGAAAATACCGATGCCGACCAACAACAGCAGCGGTGTGCCCGCCATCCACGTGACAACGGGGGCAACTGACGTTTCCCACGGAGACGCTCTCGTCGACGTGCCAGCGGACATCCAGCGGACGTCGTCGGCGTCAAAGAAATCCGTGGCAGGCGGCGAAGGACCGAATATTGCGTGTAGGGTCTCGTCTTACTTGTCGCCTCGGTGGTGGCGCGATGCTCTTGCGGTCAACAGCATCTCTGGGTTCTCCTCTCATTTCAGGACACCACTGGTGGCACTGAGGACGCCGTAACCTCTAAAACTATTCCCTAGAAACCTCATGAAGCTAGGTTATCCTCTAGTAGGAGATTGTCGCGTCCATTTGGATTTGAATTTTGTCCACAGATGGGGCGTGTCTTCAGGAAATTTATTTGTTTTTGTGCGAAGCTTAGATTATGTCCCTCCCTTTAGTCGGAAAGAGAGTTCTGTTTGCGTCCCGCTTTTTGAGCATGACTCTCACGAGTTATTTCCCCGCCTTTATAGCGGCAAACATCTTACCGAACCTCAAGTTTCAAATAGCAGGGCGGACCCCAAAGCCGAAAACCAGTGGGAATAAGGACCAGCGCGGTGACGTTGAAACTGGCCTCCTCAAAACTGACATGGTGAGTTTTTTTGTTGTTGTCGCAGATCAAAGTTTGCGGCAGTACGATTGTTGGAGCGATGTCTGGGTGTTGTTGTTGTCGTCGTCGTCGTTCTTATTCCACATTACCATTGTTACTCTTGGTTGCTATCCTCTCGTGTACTCGTTCCGGGAAGGTAGGGCCCTGGTGGCGCGGTGCCTTGATTGAATTTCACAATTATTTGCGGCCACCGAAAGGTCATGCGTCGGCAACGCAAACCATTTTTTCGCGAACCTTCGTGTCGCTGGTACGTGTATTCAATCGTTGTGTTTTTCCTCTAGGTCGGTTCTTCAAAGGGGGCGTCGAGTATTGCCGGCACCGAAGACGAAGATGGCGAACCAAATTCGTTGAAGTCGACGGCTGCTGCGAACTCCAGCAGCAGCAAATTCGATGGCGGCCTCATCATGGCACTGCTCTCCACCTTTGGCTTTCAATTACTGATCGGGGCACTATTCAAGCTTCTGCACGACATCTTTCTATTCGCGGGACCCATTGTTCTCAAGTCAGTCGTAAACCACTACCACCACCACCACCACAGAGTTCAATTAAATTGCTATGTTTGTCAAATCAGTTTAGATGATTTGCTTTGTGTGTCTATGGAAATTCTTCCAACGTTTGGTCTTTATTGGTTTTCATTTGAAACTCGAGTTTCCCCAAGAGAGACCTCCCCCACACCCTAGTAGAGTGGGGGTTCTATCTGACAGGAGAGCTCTTCGGCTATATTTTTGTCAATGTCTACCACTAAACACGCAACGGCAGTGTTCTCGCAGCCCGATATACGTTATTTTGCTTAAATGAGATTAATTGTCTGTTGCTGATTGCATATTACGCTTAGGAGAATGGTAATAATGACAGCAGGTTTTGGGGCTTTTATTGGAAGCCCCTACCCACGCTAACAACTCCTCTGGAACCACCGACAAGAGCAATACAATTGTTCCCTGTTTATCCGCATTTTCATCATTTCTCGCTATTTGTGCGCCGATTGTGAGTTTGTATATCCTGGCCATATTATGCTATCCTCAATATCGCTGGATGGGGTTTAAATACGGGCGTTGGGGCCACGGTGGTCCTGTTGATGGCTAGCGCTTTCAGATTCATTCACGGCGAATCGTTCGTTTTACCCACGCACACACACACACAACCACCCTCTTGAACCTGGAGTTAGTGACAGTGGCGTGTTCTCGATGGATGAGATGCCACACCACCACAAATGAAACTAAATGCCTCGTTGGTCAGTTATGATAAAACCACGCCCTCATGTGAGTTGAGTTTCCTGGATGCAGAGTTGAGGCTCGTTGAGTGTATCTTTGAGAGCCCGAATATCCCTTGGCTAGTGGTTGTGCAGATTTATATGCGAACGCGATTGAATGTTTAGACTAGGAAACTGCGCCACGGTACCATTTTCTGACCAAGTCAACCCATTTTAATAATAATAATAATCAAGCCAATCGGCGCAGCGAATAGGATAATTCCTAAAAAAGGAAATACCCTGGCATTTGCTCAATAAGGGACTACATTGTTCATTGTCGACCGTCAATCTTAGGCCATCATGTATCCATTGCCATCTCTATCGTTGTTTCGCAGGCTGGTTTTGAGCTTCCTGTCGCCCGGCAACACTGAACCTCTGTGGCACGGCTACGTCTACGCGGTATTGATTTTCATCGCCGCCCTCGCGCAGTCCATCGTCCTCCATCAATACTTCCGCAAGCAGAACCTCATCGGCATGGACGTCCGCTCCGTTCTCATCTCCGCCATCTACAGAAAGGTGATTGGTTTGCGATGGTCTTTGACACTGGCCCCCCACTAACCCCTTTCCGTAGCTCTGGATACCGAAATAACCCAGAAGCTGTTTGATTGACCGCGTCGAAGTTTCTTTCTTGATTGTTATACCCTCCCACCAACCGGAAGACCAGAAGACAGCCGGGAGGAGATCCAGCAGGCGTGATTTGGTATTTACATAGGTGTTGGGGGCATTGGGCCCAGTTGAACAATGAGGTAGTGTGTGGAATGAGTCACTCAATCGATTATATTAGGACTCAACGGAATGTTGACAGACAGGGGGGGGGTATAGGCGACATGGTTACCTTTTCCGGAGGACTCTTGATTTCTGTCTTCGTGGAGTAGTCCGTGTAGACGTTGGACCCATCCACAGAGAGAGAGAAAGAGAGGCAAAACCGATCGATTTGGATTCTTCTTCCTGCAGAGCCTGCTCTTGAGTGCTGCGGCACGACGCGACTCCACGACGGGCGAGATCACCAACCTCATGTCCATCGACGCCCAACGTTTCATCTTCCTGATGGAGTACATCAACATGATCTGGTCGGCGCCCGTCCAGGTCATCGTGGCGCTCTACCTCCTCTGGAACGAGCTGGGACCCTCCGTGCTCGCCGGTGTGGGCGTCCTCCTCCTTATGGTGCCCATCAACACCTACGTCGCCAAGACCATCAAATCCCTCCAAGTGAGTTGTGTATTCGTGTGCGTGCGTGCGTGTGTGTGTGTGCACGAACGACTTCGAGTCCAGAATCCCCAGAACGTCGAGGGGGCCCGGTTATCTCCATTCGCGGCCACGTCCCGAGAAGGCCGATACCACGATCCCCATCAGTGCCTCGAAGGTACCGGGGTGCCACTTTGAACGCCAACAATTAATATAATTAATGAGCGAGCAGCGTCAGATTGACCGGTTCATCTATCAACCCGGACTGACTGGGAACACGCTGCTGTGTTGCTGTCATAGCTGTTGGCGTCGGCGATGTCGCCTTTTCAATATTCTTCATGGCTGCTCCCCTGATTGTGCTGATAGCGACGTAGAAGACGAAAGTTTCCGTGTTTATCGTACTCGCATTGGTTTCTTGCACGTCTTCGAATCTTCTCCAATTTCGACCCTTTTCCCCCAGCCTCCACACATTTCTCGTTTCAGTCTCCAAATATTTATATATTAACGTGTCTTACCGAACCCCCCTATTTATACCCCACAACGATGCTCGACGAAAAAGCCCGTCCATTTCTTGCCTACCCCCGTGAACTACGCCCCACACATCGACATAGCCCCACGTTACTCAGATTCCCCTTCACCCTCCACGCAAAACCGGCCACCACCACTTCCTTCTTACGCCCAGAGGTCGCATCCAAAGTCCCTGTCTCCTGGTCCCTTCAAGCACACCCCGACCATACGGACACCCTTTTCCAACTTGTATATCGCGTACAAGTACAGGGCGAGTCCTTCCTGAACTTTTAAATAGCTGTTAAGTGCTTGACCTTACTTTCGTACACTCCTTCTCCTCAAAGGTCTTCGCGCACTAGCGTTTAGGGGGACCACGCGATCGTCATACCAGATCGTCGTCCCACTCGTCTTTCCACAACCCCCAACCAGTAACCTGAGGTGTCGGGTAGTGGCCCGTTGATGTATCGGTTAGCATCCTAGCCGGCTCTGTTAGCGAGAGACCTGCTATGTCAGGCCACCTCGGGTGGCATTGGGGACGCCACCTGTAAACATTATTCCCCCATGAAGCATGTTTATCTAGTAAGGGATAGCCGCACAAATTTGACCTTTGGCACGCCCTCGGCAGTCCCAGACCCACGACGCTCTTCATACTCCCCTCCAAAACTCGAGGCTTCAATTTGACCTTGCCGGCACGTCGCCCAAAAACGTAACTCTGTTTTTGTTATTTTAGGAAAAACGACTCAAGGCAACAGACCATCGTATAAAGCTGATCAGCGAGATTCTCAACGGCATCCGCGTCCTGAAACTCTACGCTTGGGAGCCCTCGTTCATCAAGGAGGTCGGCGTCATTCGCAATAAGGAACTCAGATTCATGAGGCAGTACCTCTTCTTCGATTGCGGCATGAATTTTGTGTTCGCCTGCGCTCCAATGCTGGTAGGTAGTCTCACTGGTTGGACTCACTTTTCATTTGTTGGAAGGTGAGGATGCTGCAATGTAGTGCGCTAGTCCTGGTCTTTCATGTTCAAATTAAACTCCCGTTTTTAAATGGAAATTCATCATGGTAGAGGGTATACAAGGTAGGATTGTTACCTTTATTATTATTTTCCATTCAAATTGAGTGTTTAATTTAATTTTTTTTAAAGCACTTTAACCTGAAAGACCCACTTTTGTTTGGCCAGAGAGGTTTTGGCTGCACAGGAACGCGATAGGCATCAGCACAGGGACTGTTGTCGTGGGCTATCATTGGCCGAAGGTCTCTAAGGTCAATGATAATTTGCGTAAACACCAATTAGAGAGTTGACCTGAATAGCCTCGTTTACTAACAGGCGTAATTTGGTTTTAATACAGGGGACAATAAGGACAGTCGGCCAATGAAGGACTTGAATGCGTGGACTTTAATGTTTATGGGGGGGGCGCAGGGGATTTGGTGACCTTTTACTTCTGTCTGTACTTTAACGACATTAAGGACGTTAATTAATACAATAAGAGAGTTTTCTTGGGGAACCAGAACGGTTCCCGAACCCAGGGCACTATAACAGAATTATTTGAGGGCAGTGTAGGAATCGGAGACAACACCTTCTGTCCACAACAGTTCCCGGTTGGGATTTCGTTGTGCTGTTGTCTCTGGGTCTCTCGATGATTACGAAGGGCTACTATTTGCTTAGACTGGTTGAGCCGCGTTGATCGAAGCGCGTTGCTGGATCGCTGTTTGTATTTTAATGAGTTTGGATATAATTATGCCTAGTTACCATCGAACAAGCTGTTGGCGTCTACGGTGGGTGTGGTCGACCTCGTCGGCGAAAGGAAGTCGTAGTGGCGTGCGCACCCGCAATCCAGACTGTCGTTGATGGATGTGGCCGAAACCGGCTGCTTCATCGTCCACGTGACTTAAGTTGTCGGGGAATCGCCGACTCCCAAGAGAACCCCGCCATGGTGGCACTGTTTGTGTGCTAAACGTCCATGGTCTGTAAATCCCACACCCGTCCTCTCAATCTCCCAGCTGGTCGGGGTGTTCTGTCTAATTACTAGGGGTTGGTAATAATAATAATAATTTTTACGCTTTATTAAGGTCACAAAGACCAGAACTTTCAGCATTTTAATATTTAACAGGAATGGAGGAAATAACAACGAGGTAATGGCGGCCTTATAAGGCCTTGTCCATAACGCGCGCGAGACAGTTTCCGCCACCCGGCCTCCAGGTTGCTAGATTACAAGCGCACGCCACTACGCTCGGCCCAAATCATGGGTCACAACATGCCAGACTTTGATGTATCGGCTCTCGCGCGAGCACGGCTGCAGTGTTTCGGCCGGTCAGGCACACGACTTTCTTCTCCGTGGCTCACGTTGCCTTCAAGTTTGACGCTGCCGGCAACCAAAGCCGACTTGGGACGTCTGGACTGTTCAATCAAATCACGAGTCATAACATCAGGGCTGGCTAACATATTCCCGAGAAGCCATTGAAGCCGGCTTATACTCTGGGATGAGTTGATGGCCGCATGAAACAAAATCACTTAAAACATCATTCTTTTTCTCAAGAAAAACACACACCAGCACACAATGCCTCCGCCTGGCCTTACTTGATCCATCATTATGGAAATTTATTCAACCGTTGTTAATGAAACATTGAAATTCAGACCCTCCGAGCTCTGGGTGCTTCCGTTGTAATTAATTAGTTGTGAAGCGATTTAAAGGGGCTATGAATTTTAAAACAGTCCAGTTGTGATTTTATTGTCGTGGCAGTGCCGCATTCGTAGAATCGATTGCCTTGATCCCAACTCTGAATAACATGAATTGTGACAGGTTTAAATGCCGACATATTCTTTCCAGTAATTTAAGTGCCTACAAGGAATGAATCCACGTTTATACAGCAACCTCTGGTGATCTGTCACACGGCCATCGAAGATAACACCTTAAAGTACCTTAAAGTACCGGTTGCAGGACAGTACGGGTGTCTCCCAGGACAACGATATCGTCAGCAAATTCCAGTTCGCCGATGGAGAGGTTTGGGAAAGCTATTGTAGAGCCCCGGCTGTGTTTGAAGGCTGACACATAATAGACCAGCGACTCGAGAGGACTTTGGTTGTCGACGTGTTTATCTCCAGTGCGAGAATATTAAGCTGTCAGTGGTGTTTTTATTGTCTTGATTGTAGGTGGCACTGGTCACCTTCGCGGTCTACGTCATGTCCTCCGCAGAGAACATTCTCGATGCCCAGAAGGCCTTCGTCTCCCTGTCTCTCTTCAATATCCTCCGCTTTCCGCTTTTCATGTTCCCAACTCTGATTTCAAACTTGGCCCAGGTCAGTTTCTCCTTGGGGGTGGGGTAATAGGCTTGTCTTCTTGTGTTCTGGTTTATCGGCACGTCTATCATCCAATCAGGTCATATCACTCTGGGTCACGCCGATTTGAGAGGAAGTCGGTTAGAGCTTTGTGATATCCCGTGAGGAATATCTTGTTTTTTCCTCACGATTTTAATGATTACTATCATAGCGGATAACGTGTTGACTTGAAAAGCGCGAGGTTCCGCGATAAAACACGTAGTTCTTTTTAAATAGCATCTGTCGCTATGATGTATAGTAGGCACTTCCAGGTCACAAGATTGCTATACCCTTCCAACCTCTCCTCTGTGTTTGTTTGAACGTGTAGCTGCTTCCAGCCCAGATGTTGTAAATGTTGTGACGTTGGAAGAGGTGCAGTTCTTGGCAATTCTTCAACTTGGATGAAGAATGAAAAAAACGCAATTAAGGGGTTCCTTTGTCACCTCCCCCCCACCACCACCCCGTTTCCCCCTTGATCCCCCTATTATTCATCGATTATTCTTCGATCTGCAGCCAAAGGAATCGACTAATGATTAAAACGCAGTTAGACCGAGGCAAATGAATGCGCATGGGAAAACAGGCTCGTTTGAACAAAGAGTTGGCTTAGGCATAACGTTGGAGATTAAGGGCCATACAGATTCGGGAAGAATCTCCAGGGAGTGTGTGTGTGTGCTGGAGCCCTTTCTCTAGCATGTCTATTGCATTCCCCACACCCAGTCCTACGTGTCCATACGCCGGCTGACTAAATTCCTGAAGAACCCAGAGCTCAACCTCGCCGCCGTCACCCACGACGATACTCACGGGGTCTCCGCGGTCCTCGAGAACGGCACCTTCACTTGGGACGCTGGCGCCGAGACTGAACCCACTCTGAAGCAGTAAGTGACCAAGTTGGGGGGGTGGAGTTTGGGTTGGGTTGTGGGGAGTAAACAGAGGGGACGGAGCAGTGTGCTGTGGGTGCCTCACGACGGGAGAACTTCCAGCAGCTCTGTTGAATCTACCCTCCGGATAGGACGAAAAGACGCGTGTTGTTTCGTGTTTATTTTTCTGGTCACGATTACGGAATGGCAGTTGAGCAAGCGATAATGACTTGCTCGCAAGTAATCTCTCCAAAGAAACCTTTACTCACTTCTGGTCGGTAATCGCTAAACCTGAGTACAAGTCAAGTGGATTACGTGATACCTTGACAGAAAATTGGCACGATTACGGTGAGGTCAAACTCCTTTTGTTGTGGAAAATGAAGCGTGCTAAAACGTGTTCCATGCACTTCCGAGGTCCAGGAAAACGATGGATCCCCTCACTCGACTGTAATATTGTTTTTTTTCGCCTGGTGTAAGGTTGACAATCTACTTTACGGAAGGTCAGTCGACAGCTATTGTCGGTCGTGTGGGCTGTGGAAAATCCAGTCTCCTCAATGCTCTTCTGGGCAATATGGAGCTTCTCTCGGGTCGAGCCAACATTAAGGTGAATCACTGCTCTCCCCCACTCCCAACTCTTGACCAATCAAATGCCATGCACGACTGGCATTCCAGGGTCCATTTTCACCACGTAGAAACCTTCTAGAAACGAAGGCCGCGTGGGCCCAACGTGGCGTCGGTTACTGCTGCTATTTGCGCATGCATGGTGTGCACAGTTGCCAACCCTATTGCACCTTAGCCTTGCAATTTGATGGTTCAAGGAGGAACTCAAACACGCCCTCGTTGTGCATTTCCGTGTAGGGTAAAATAGCCTATGTGGCACAGCAGGCCTGGATATTCAACGGCACCCTGCGGGACAACATTCTCTTATTCAAGCCCTACGAAGAAGCGAAGTACCAGAAGATTCTGCGGGCATGCGCCCTGGAACAGGACATCGGCATTCTTCCCAACGGAGACCTCACGGACATCGGAGACAAAGGCATCAACCTCTCGGGAGGCCAAAAACAGCGCATCAGGTAAGGAGTTGCCTCGCCTCGCCTCTCTGCAGTCCTCGCCCTCGACAATCAGCACTGCTACTTTTTCCCGATGTCCACGTGCGCCAACCCCTGGGTGTTGGATGATGCAGCAGCGGCCAATTCCACCAGCGCCCCTCCAGGTTGCTTTGGCAGTTAGAAGACAGGTCCTAGGCATAACGCGCGCAAGAAAATGAAGAGTCCGTCAAGCTCTGAAAACGCCTGCAAGGCGCGCCGTTTCACCACCACCTGTAAAATAAAGCTATGAAGCCATCGACTCCTCTGCCTCTAAAACATCAAATCACGGTCGATGACCTTTCCGTTGATGCTCTAACCTTGTAGTCTGGCGAGGGCCTGCTATGCCGAGGCCGACGTCTACCTGTTTGACGACCCGCTGGCAGCTGTGGACGCCCACGTGGCCTCCCACCTCCTGACCCACGTGATGGGGAGTCAGGGGCTGTTGGCGGAGAAGACGCGCATCGTGGCCACTCACCACCTGCCCACCATCCAGGAGGCCAATCGCGTCGCGATGCTGGAGCACGGTCGCCTTGTGGAGTACGGCACCTACGCGAAACTGACCGCTGATGGGGCCGGCCCCCTCCACGACTTTCTCCACAGTGACGAGGAGGAGAAGAGGAAACGCGAGAAAGAGAGGGTTCGCCAGACAACGGAGCCCAGCCAGCGCAGTTTCAAATCCCCTACGGGCCGAAAAATGTCCTCTTCAGAGGCAACGCCCTTGGTGTTCGCACCGCCCGCCGATCTTAGTGAATGTAGGTCGATGCACGGAAACCGAGACTTTGCAAACACAAGACTTTACCGCAATTGTAGATGGACCAACCAGAACCCTGTAGGATGCGAAGGTTCCATATTAACTGGTTATAAATACTTCGTCGAGACTAGGTTGGGTTGTACCTGGGCCAGGCTTCTTTGTGTCGAGCATGTGTGATCCGTTTCTATTCTAACTCAATGCGTTTCCATTTTGTGTAGCATAAGAGGTGACTAATTTTGAAATATCGGACCCATAACCTCCTCAATGGCACATTTTGCCTCGCGAATCACTAAAACCTTTCGTTCGATCGTTCCTTCTAGAGGGATAAATCGGTTGCATGCTATTGAGACCTCGCCATGAAAAGCATTAATGCACACAATAAAATGAGAGCTCCTTATTGGTTGGATGGACAAACAAGCTGGAGTAGACCTCCAAATCCACTCGCGGTTCTTTTGCGCCTCATCTATGTCTGTCTCGTATGTGCCCCGCTTATCCACGCCGTCTATGTCCTTCCAGTAGGTACGGCTGCCATTGAGGACGCACCGTCGGATGCGGAAGACGATCTAACCGAGAACCTCGTGTCTCTCCACGCCAGCGGGGCCTCCATTCGTTCGCGCAGCAGCCTTAGAATGCGCGTAAGTACACACGAACCGTGTTGCACGAACCGTGTTGCACGATTCCCCAGGTTTGTTTGTTGTTGTGGATGAGTGGTGCCCTTGTGGAAGTGGTTCCTTGTGTGGGCTCGTCAAGTTGGCAGTTTGGGTCCATAAACCGGTTTCATGGGTGTGTGCCATTCAGTTTCTCTGGAATATTCTTGCGGTTGTGGCGTCTCCTGTGCCAGCCTAAGAGGTGACCTTACCTGGGAGTCGAACCCAGGTTTCTCACCAACAGAGCGAGGATGCTGATCGCCACTACAAAGTCGGCCAAACGATGTTGGATCCACAATTGCTCAAGGATCTTCCAGTTCCTTGAAAGGCTAGGAGCGTCTGGTTTGATTTCTTTGTTGGTATCGGAAGACGCATTAACGACAGCTTCAACAGGACCCGAGCCTGAACATGGTCTCGATACGGGTGCAGTCTTCTGTCTGGTTCGAATTGCAAGCTTTTGCAAAGGAAGCCATGCATCGTTGCGAAAGAGGTGTAGATCCACAGATCCAATGGCGTTTGTAGGAATTAGCGGCGGGGTGGTGGTGGTGGTGGTGGTCTTCTGTACCGCACCTATGACTCCCCCGGCTGCATTTGCTATAACTGGTAGTTTGTTTTCGGCCATTCAGTGGCACTCGGGAGGCACTTAAACGCTGCCTGTAAGGCTAACGCCGAGAATCTGCACGCCGCACCCACATGAAGCCTGTTTATCCCCTAGTAGGAGATTGGCGGGCAAATTTGGTTCTTTATTTGCTTTTACTTGGAAAACAGAAGTTGCTGTCTTCTCCAGTCACGAATCCGTTTGTGTTCATCGTGACCTTGTGACCCAACTAATGCACTTAAATATTCCTCACGAGCGATAAATGGCAATGGATTTGGTTTGAGTTGAATGAAGCACATGCACATCAGTCATTCACACATGTTGGACGTCTTATTTCCTACAGAAAAGCTCGCCTTTGGCTGGCGACTCAACCTCGGAGACGGAGTCTCGGTCTGGCAAGGAGCTGGCAGGTGGTGTCGTGAAAATCGATATCCCGCGGCCCGTGAAGGAGGAAGTCGCGGCAACTGGCAGGGTTAGTCTGACCCCCCCTCTTTGTCTCTCTCTGACTGTCTGTTAGGAATCATTGACAACCGATGTAGGGCTTTAGAAGGAGACTGTGCGAAATATAAAACCACTGCGGGGGTTCAAATGACTGCGACCTGTTAATTAACATTACATGAAATTAACATGACCTGCTAATCAGAATAATCAAACACACCCTCGGATTGTGGTCCGTGCGTGCGTGCGTGCGTAAGCGACACAGTCTCAGCTCGTCCTTTGTTCGCCCCCCCTTCGCCGTCATTGATGTAGCGGTACATTCGACGTCTCCTGTGTTACCCGTCGGCATTTGATTGTAGACGCGGGGGTGGAACAGTTTTCTCCCTTCACACTTCTCCCTCCCCACTCCTCGCTTCCCATTTCTCCCTTCCCACTTCTCCATTCTCACTTCTCCCTTCCCACTCCTTAATTCTCCCTTCCCATTTCCCACTTCTCCCAAACATTAATTCACAGCTTGTAAGAACCCATAAAGCCCACTGGCTGTGACATCAAGCAAACTAACTGAACGAGCGGTAAGCCCATGATTGAGACACAATGGTCTTACCTTGACCCCACGTTTCGCACCAGAAATCACTTCATTAGTTGAGACCAGCGGCATGGGTTGAGTATCGTCAATCGTTTAAATAGCCGGTGCCAGCCAGTCGGTGTCGGCTTGGAAGACGTGACTTCAAAAACACGCCCTCATCAGCCACGCTGGCGGGTGATAATATGGCATATTATGGGATGATATAATAATCTAGGCAATGAAACCAAGAATACAAGCCTGCTTAACATCCATGAAATCTGTTGTCTGCAGACTGTGATTAAACCGTTGGAGTGTCGGGGAGTTGCAAAACCTATGGTCGTTGCGGGCTCTGCCAAGCCTCCGGGATAACTCCCGCTTCTTGGTCTCTACGCTACACCGAACTCCTTTGGTTCGAAGCAGTTACTTACAGCAGCGGCCACACACGGAAAACGCTTGAAAGGCGGACCGGTGAGGAGTAGCGCCTCTGGTGTGTGTGTGTGTGTGTGGGGAGGGGGGTCCTTTATGGTCATGACACTCAACACCACGAAACCTTTAACCTTGTTTATACATATAGGTCTAAAATAGATTTTAATTGGAAACTCAAACCAAATATACTCAGGCTTGTTCCTTTATAAAATAATGGAATTTCACTGAGCCTTTATAGCGGTCGCGTGTCGTAGAGCAAACTCGGTTCGTTTGTTCGGTAAAACAAAAAGGACATTTAAGGTCACTACAGGCTCGCCTCTCCAAGGTTGAGCTACCATTCTCAGTTTCCTGGACGGGGGGGGGGTGGTCCATGCCGTGGCGTGTAGGCTGTTGGGGGTGGTATTGTTTCTGTTCCAATCTCTTAGCACTGGGGTAGCGTGTCTG